>JAWWNH010000025.1:3455000-3527500 GCA_034641385.1 Darevskia mixta | reverse complement strand
ATTTAAAATTTAAATGCAGCTTCATTTATCGCCCAAAATCAAAACCATAAGGGGAGGGAAAAAACATCAGACTGAGTCCAATATATACATATATATACATACACACACACACACACACACACACACACACACATATATGTATATATATCAGGCTGTTCTGATGTGCTTAGACTGGTTGTTAGACTGGTCTCAACTAGGACCAGGGCCTTTTCAGTACTGGCCCCAACTTGGTGGAACGCTCTGTCACAGGAGACCAGGGCCCTGCGGGATTTGACATCTTTCCGCAGGGCCTGCAAGACAGAACTGTTCCGCCTGGCCTTCGGGTTGGACTCAGTCTGATGTTTCCTCCCCTTATGGTTTTGATTATGGGTGATAAATGAAGCTGCATTTAAATATTAAATTTCAACCTGTATTTTAATTAACAGTTTTTCTTTCTTTTATATTTTATTGTAATTTTTATTGGTGTTAGCCGCCCTGAGCCCAGTTTCGGAAGGGCGGGGTATAAATAAAATTTATGATGATGATGATGATGATGATGTTCCCAAAGGAAATCCTAGTTTTGGCTCTGTCACTACAGTGTCAAGGAAGGGGCGGGGAGAGCACCCAAGGGCCCAGGAGGATCACAGTAAGGCAGCCAGCACAACTCACATATCCTAGAGCCCACACCACAGAGCGGCACTATCACCACAGAGCTCCCCTCCAAACCTATGTCTATGGGCTTCTTGGGCCTTGCAGAGAGGGCTAAGGAGGAAGGCAAACCAGTCCAGCTTTTCTCAGGGAAGACTGGCCGGTGGGTAAGGAGCCTGGAATGGCAGAAGACCAGATTCACCACCACCAAAACCAGCTCCTACCAACTGCCTCATCTTTTGCTCTCAAAATCCGGGCATGCCTTGCCTGGGTGATAACTTGTTCATTGGCCATCTAATTAATTGTGTGCTAATCACTAATGTGCAATTAGCCAGCATTCTCCATCTGTCTCAAATATTAGTGCCGTTTCAAAGTTCAGGCACTAGCAAGACTCAGCATGCGGAAATCAAGAGGAAGAGTCCATCATATAGAGGAGGGAGAAAGGTTGTTTTCTGCTGCTCCTGAGAAGCGGACACGGAGCAATCTACAAGAAAGAAGATTCCACCTAAACATTAGAAAGAACTTCCTGACAGTAAGAGCTGTTCGACAGTGGAATTTGCTGCCAAGAAGTGGAGGTCTTTAGGCAGAGGCTTGACAGCCACCTGTCAGGAATGCTTTGATGGTGTTTCCTGCTTGGCAGGGGGTTGGACTGGATGGCCCTTGTGGTCTCTTCCAATTCTACGATTCTATGATTCTATGATCCCCTGAAGGCGGTGGGCTCTCCTTCATTGGAGGTTTTTTAAACAGGGGGGGAGGCTGGTGATTCCCTAGCTGCCATTCCTGCATTGCCGGCTTGAAGAGTTGTGCGTTTTTGGAAGAAATTTAAATTATATTTAAAAAAGTATTGTAGAAGTAAGGTGGAAGATAAATGAGGCTGTAGAATTAGAAGATAGATACAAGGATTATGATTGTTGGAATTAATGATAATGATTTTAGATAAGAAGAGATATTAAGGTTAATTAATTTAAAATGTTTTTAATGATGTCAAGAAATTACTAAAGATGACATACAAGGAACACAGGAAGGGAGGACAGGAGGAAGTCAACCCACAATGAAAAGGAAGGAGGATTAGGTTAAAAGGATGTTTGTTTGTTTTTATGTTTATTATTGTTGTTTTCTTTTATTATTGTTTATTGATGTATTTTGATGTTTGTTTTCATTTGTTAAAAGTTAATAAAAAAAATGGGGGGGGGGGAGAAGAGTTGTGCGTTTCATAGCTTTGCCATAGCTTGTCTTTGAGGACTTACAGAACATAAGCACTTGAGAAGAGCCTGCTGGATCAGGCAAATGGGGGCCCATCTAGTGCAGCATCCTGTTCTGGGAGCATTCATTCAAGCACTCGTGTTCAGAAGCGTTGCTGCCTCCGACTGTGGAGACAGAGCACAGCCATCATGGCTAGTAGCCTCTTCCTCCTCCATGAATTTGTCTAATCCTCTTTTAAAGGTAAAGGTAAAGGGACCCCTGACCATTAGGTCCAGTCATGACCGACTCTGGGGCTGCGGCGCTCATCTCGCTTTATTGGCCGAGGGAGCCGATGTACAGCTTCCGGGTCATGTGGCCAGCATGACTAAGCCGCTTCTGGTGAACCAGAGCAGCGCACGGAAACGCAGTTTACCTTCCCGCCAGAGCGGTACCTATTTATCTACTTGCACTTTGACGTGCTTTCGAACTGCTAGGTTGGCAGGAGCAGGGACCGAGCAACGGGGGCTCACCCCATTGCGGGGATTCAAACCGGCGACCTTCTGATCGGCAAGCCCTAGGCTCTGTGGTTTAACCCACAGCGCCACCCGCATCCCATAATCCTCTTTTAGAGCCATCCAAATTTGTGGGCATCACGGCCTCCCATGGGAAGGTTGTGGTCTTCCCGCTTACCAAAGAACTGCAATGGTTTGCCATGAATATAAGATTCATATTAAACCATTAGCACTGCTGAGAAACATTTCTGAGTGTTTGCAAGGCAGATGTTTTGAGTTTTCTGTACCTGAATTTGTTGAGGGGAGGCTTGAGTGTTATCTTCTACAATCAAAATACCATTAAAGTGAATAAATGCAGATTATACAAAAGCCTGCATTAAAGCAATAGCAGTGAAGGTGACCTGGAGTTGTGTGGGTGGATTTGATTCATCATCTGTGTTTCCCCCCCACGGATGGGCTGTGGACAGCAAATGGAGAGGTGCTACAGCTCAGTGGCAAAGCGCAGGCTTGCTGTGCCCAGAGCTACAGGATCAATCCCCAGCATGTCCCATTAAAAGGAGCAGGGAAGTGATGATGGAAACAGCCCCTTTGCCATCACCATAGGAGACCCTGGAGAACTGCTGCCGCCTGAGCAGAGAATTTGGGGCGGGATGCCTTAGGGCTCTGACTCATCCACCCTTGGTCAGTTTCATCCATGCAGTGCTGGGGAAGAGAATTGGTGCCATCGCACTCTCAGCCCTTAGCACAAAGCTGTGCAGCTTTGCATGGATTTTAGCAATGAAAAAAACATGCCTTTCACTTCAACATTTCTCTGATGAAAATAGGGACATCCTATTCAATTATTATTATTATTATTATTATTATTATTATTATTATTATTATTTTACTATTTATACCCCACCCATCTGACTAGTTTGCCCCAGTTGCTTTTGGCAGCTTCCAAACATAAAATATATAAAAACATAATTAAACCTTAAACATAAAAAAAAAAATTCCCTATACAGGGCTGTCTTCAGAAGGCTCCGGGGTCAGATAAGTCCATACCCTCCAACATTTCTCCAATGAAAATGGGGGCATCCTAAGGAAAAGTGGGACGTTCCCGGATCATATCGGAAACCAGGCTGGCTTCTGTAAATCTGGAAAATAGGGTCACTTAGAGGCATAGCTGTCAACTTTTGGATTTGAAAATAAGGGATGCCACAAGAGCGGTGCAATGGCACCAAGTAGCCTCGCCACCCTGCGCTCCAGAGGCTGCGCACGAACGGGTGAGCGAAAGAGCGAGCGCGTAGACGGCAGGCAGGCTGTCTGTCTGGTTGAGCGTGAGGGTCTGGCTGCACAAGGCATGCAAGCTCCGCCCCCAGTCGGTCTCAGACTCCTTATTGGCAGCCGAGCAACGCAGCTGAGGAGCCTCCCTGGCCGGCAGGGAGGGAGAGGAGCTGCTTCCTTTGAAATCCGGGAAATTTAAGGGATATCAACAATCCGGGATAGCAGCGGGAAACGGCATTGGAATAAGGGAGTTTCCCACAAAAAAAGGGAGGGTTGACAGCTATGACTGGGGAATCTGGGTGGTCACTGTGAGAACAGGATGCTGGGCTAGATGAGCATTTGGCATGATGAAGCAGAGCTCTTGTGTGCTTACCTGGGAAAATGGGCATTTCTCTTCCACCCACTTTTGTTGGCAGTGCAGGGTTTAATTTTTTTGTTTTAGTCCAGGGCAGAAGCAAAATGAGAAAAGTCCCCACCTGGGGAAATTAGATCACCCAGCGGGGACCCTGGTCGGCACAGTATTCATCCTCCTGATTAATCCTGATGCGAGCCTGATGAAGGCCTAGAGCCTGATTGCCAGGGTCTGCCCCCTGGGTCACCTTGCTCAGGAAGCCACAACCACCTCCAGCTGATTGAAGCTTCTCCCAGGCTCAGGGATTGTTGCTGTCAGAGAAGCTGCCTTGTTGTGATTACAGAAGTGAAGGTGAGCCACCGGCGTGGCAGGAAGAGAAGTCTCCTGACAGCCGTGACCCCTCTGAATAAATACACCTCTGTTTGTCAAGCCAGAGAGCTTCTTTGGATGGAACGCTGTGCGCAGGTTCGACAGCGAATTTGCTCACGGACACATCTGACCAGGACAAGTCCCCATTAAGAGAGCCCTGCTGCTCTGCGTCCTCTCGGAAAGATGGCAATTAAAGCCAGGCAGCGCCTCTGTCTGCAATGCAATGCAGGAACCTGTCACTTGCTCACTGTCGAGGCAGGAGGCGTCACTCAACGAAGGTCACCCTCCTCTTCTCTCCGTAGCTCCGCTGTCTTTCCTCTCCCAGCTGCTAGTGAGGCTCAAGCACCAGGAATCTGTTTGGGGTACAGGTGACATAAGCGGGGAAGCACGGGCGGCACACTTGGGCAGGAGTAATAAGGCCTGTTCTAGACAAACTAGGGGGCCCAGGTGGTGCTGTGGGTTAAACCACAGAGCCTAGGGCTTGCTGATCAGAAGGTCGGCGGTTCGAATCCCTGCGATGGGGTGAGCTCCCATTGCTCGTTCCCTGCTCCTGCCAACCTAGCAGTTCGAAAGCACGTCAAAGTGCAAGTAGATAAATAGGTACCGCTCTGGCGGGAAGGTAAACGGCGTTTCCGTGCACTGCTCTGGTTCGCCAGAAGCGGCTTTGTCATGCTAGCCACATGACCCGGAAGCTGTACGCCAGCTCCCTCGGCCAATAAAGCGAGTTGAACACCGCAACCCCAGAGTCGGTCACGACTGGACCTAATGGTCAGGGGTCCCTTTACCTTTTTAAGGCCTGGGAGGTAAAGGTAAAGGGACCCCTGACCATTAGGGCCAGTCGTGTCCGACTTTGGGGTTGCGGTGCTCATCTCACTTTATTGGCCGAGGGAGCCGGCGTACAGCTTCCGGGTCATGTGGCCAACTTTGACGTCATGTGGCCAACTTTGACGTGCTTTCGAACTGCTAGGTGGGCAGGAGCTGGGACCGAGCAACGGGAGCTCACCCTGTCACAGGGATTCAAACCGCCAACCTTCTGATCAGCAAGCCCTAGGCTCTGTGGTTTAACCCACAGCGCCACCTGGGTCCCAAGGCCTGGGAGACCAGGGTTCAAATCCCCACTCAGACACGAAGCTCACTGAGTGATGACTTTGTGTCTCTTAGCCTGACCTACCTCACAGGGTTGTTGTGAGGTTGTTGCGAGAAGAAGAACCACGTACACCACCTTGAGCTCCTCGGAGGAAACGCGGGATATAAATGCAATAAATAAAGAATGTAGACAAACAAACAAACTTCCTGAACTGTCTTAGAGTGTGAGGGACATATTTTTGATAGAGGATCCCGAAGGGGAATCTTGTGGACTGCCCTGAGAGCTGTGGGTATAGGGAGGTATGTAAATAAAATAAATAAATAAGCAAGCCTCTCCACCCCCACCCCCACCCCGCTGCACTTTCAAAAATCTGAGCATTATTGGGGGTGGGGGATGAAAACAGTACCTGGATTCTTCTGTAACTACGACTCCTGCCCTGGCCTTGCTTCAGTGCGCCAGCAAACACTTGATGTCTAATTATGCAACAACAAATGGGAGCATTTTTGAAAGAGAGAAAGGAAGAGCAGCAGAGAGACATGATAACGGGAAGATGTTTTGCAGGAAAACAAACCAGAAAGAGCAGCTATGGCTTTGTTACCAGGAGGAACGTAAGAACATGAGCCGTTGGCCTGATCCATCAGCAGCCTCTTATGTCCTTTGTGGAAAGCCCAGGAGGGCAGAGGGCTCTGGTGCTCGGATCCTGCTTGTGGGTCTGCCATCATGGGCATCTAGTCGGCCCATGTGCATCATGGGCATCTAGTGGGCCACTATGAGAATGGGAGGCTGGACCAGATGGGCCATTGGCCTGATCCAGCAGGCTATGCTTATGTTCAGGCTGCCTGAGCCTTAAGCTCTGGGTCTGCGAGCCGCCTTTCCCTGCCCTACAACCCAAGGTGGGGGGGGGGGTGAGGCAGGCAGAAGAAGAAGAGGAAGAGGAAGAAGAAGAAGAAGAAGAAGAGTTTGGATTTGATATCCCGCTTTATCACTACCTGAAGGAGTCTCAAAGCGGCTAACATTCTCCTTTCCCTCCCTCCCCCACAACAAACACTCTGTGAGGTGAGTGGGGCTGAGAGACTTCAGAGAAGTGGGACTAGCCCAAGGTCACCCAGCAGCTGCATGTGGAAGAGAGGAGATGCGAACCCCATTCCCCAGATTAAAAGTCTACCACTCTTAAGCACTACACCATGCAGGCTCCCAGAGAAGGTGACGGGAGCCCCAGAGAACAGTGGATGAAGAGTTTTGCTCAATTTCAGAGGCAATCCCGGATTTGGTTGTCCTTCCCCCCCCCCACGCTTTGCCCCCATCTCCCTTTCTCATTAAGCAAGTCTCCCTAACGCTGCTGCGCCGGCCTCATGAAGCTGCTGGATTGCCGCTGATCAAAATGATAAGCAGGGACCGGAGTCAAACAGATCTGCTCCTTAGGAAGAAAATTCCCAGTCATCTTGCTTCCGAAGCCAGCAGTCTTTGCTTAGGTGCCTGAGGGGGCTTAATTAAATGTCAAATATAATTTGGGGCTGTGGAAGCTGATGGGCCCGTGACCAGGACGCCTGACATCTTCCCCCTGCGCGGACCTAATGGAGAGCATTTGGGAGCTAATTGGCTCCTCGTTCAACCGCCGGGTTTGGGGAGAGCAGCTCACACAGGTGGGCTTGCATCAGAAATGCAAAAGAAAGGAAGGGGCATCTGGTTCCCAGGAAGGCAGCTTTGCCAGTACATTTGCCAGGCAACTTTCCCAGTACGTTTCCGAGCACAATTCAAAGTGTTGGTGCTGACCTTTAAAGCCCAAAATGGCTTCGGTCCAGTATACCTGAAGGAGCGTCTCCACCCCCATCATTCTGCCCGGACACTGAGGTCCAGTGCTGAGGGCCTTCTGGCGGTTCCCTCACTGCGAGAAGCAAAGCTACAGGGAACCAGGCAGAGGGCCTTCTCGGTAGTGGCACCAACCCTTCAGATGTCAAAGAGAAAAACAACTACCAGACCTTTAGAAGACATCTGAAGGCAGCCCTGTTTAGGGAGGCTTTTAATGTTTAATAGATTATTGCATTTTAATGTTCTGTTGGAAGCCGCCCAGAGTGGCTGGGGAAACCCAGCCAGATGGGCGGGGTATAAATAATAAATTATTATTATTATTTGCGCAGTTCTGATCAGCCCAGTGGACTTCGGCTTGGAGGCATGTTGGATGGCTCCAGGTTCCAGGAAGGGTCTTTTCCCATGTGCTCCGGGTATCTCTCGCCTTCCATTCTACATCATAGTTGCAGCACCCCCTGCAGTGCCCCTGAGGCGCCACACCCAGTGCAACCAAACTGCTCACGCTCCCCTATCCTGGGATCCTCAGATGGGTGCCCAGCATTCCTCAGTCCAACCCACATGCAAACTACTGGGGGAAAGCTAACAGCTGCCTTATGCCAGTCCAAGATCTAAGCAGCTCACTCCTTTCCCTGGCAGAGCCCTCTCAGCTTCCTAAAACTCTGAGACCCATGGCAACCTTGTAAGTTACTCAGAGGGTAAAGGCAATCCACACTCCCTGGGTCTCTCTCAGATCTCAGAAGAGCATGCTGGTCTCTTACACCGCAGATCCTACACTTTAAGCAGCATGAATTCCTGGCGTCTGGGTCCAACATTGGAGGCTGATGGTGTGAAGAAGGACCCTGAGCTGGCATCCCCTGCCAGTCCTCTTCATAAGCAAAATGGGTTGTTGTTGTTGTTTAGTCGTTTAGTTATGTCCGACTCTTCGTGACCCCATGGACCAGAGCACGCCAGGCACTCCTGTCTTCCACTGCCTCCCGCAGTTTGGTCAGACTCATGTTGGTAGCTTCGAGAACACTGTCCAACCATCTCGTCATCTGTCGTCCCCTTCTCCCTGATCTTTCCCAACATCAGAGTCTTTTCCAGGGAGTCTTCTCTTCTCATGAGGTGGCCAAAGGATTGGAGCCTCAGCTTCAGGATCTGTACTTCCAGTGAGCACTCAGGGCTGATTTCCTTCAGAATGGATAGGTTTGATCTTCTTGCAGTCCATGGGACTCTCAAGAGTCTCCCCCAGCACCATAATTCAAAAGCATCAATTCTTCGGCGATTAGCCTTCTTTATGGTCCAGCTCTCACTTCCATACATCACTACTGGGAAAACTATAGCTTTAACTATACGGACCTTTGTTGGCAAGGTGATGTCTCTGCTTTTTAAGATGCTGTCTAGGTTTGTCATCGCTTTTCTCCCAAGAAACAGGCGTCTTTTAATTTTGTGACTGCTGTCACCATCTGAAGTGATCATGGAACCCAAGAAAGTAAAATCACTCACTGCCTCCATTTCTTCCCCTTCTATTTGCTAGGAGGTGATGGGACCAGTGGCCATGATCTTAGTTTTTTTGATGTTGAGCTTCAGTCCATATTTTGCGCTCTCCTCTTTCACCCTCATTAAAAGGTTCTTTAATTCCTCCTCACTTTCTGCCATCAAGGTTGTGTCATCAGCATATCTGAGGTTGTTGATATTTCTTCCGGCAATCTTAATTCTGGCTTGGGATTCATCCAGCCCAGCCTTTCGCATGATGAATTCTGCATATAAGTTAAATAAACAGGGAGACAATATACAGCCTTGTCGTATTCCTTTCCCAATTTTGAACCAATCAGTTGTTCCATATCCAGTTCTAACTGTAGCTTCTTGTCCCACATAGAGATTTCTCAGGAGACGGATGAGGTGATCAGGCACTCCCATTTCTTTAAGAACTTGCCATAGTTTGCTGTGGTCAACACAAAAAGCAAAAAGGGTACTTCCTGGGAAATGTGAGATACCTGACCAGAAAGAGCCAAGGTTTCCTCCCTCCCAGGAGACAGGGGAGAGGGTTTAAGAAGCTGAGCTGCTTCTTGCAGCTCGTTCCTCTCCCAACATCAGGGGGTTCAGTTCTCTTTCCAGCACCAGGGATCCAAGACCGACTTTCTATGAAGCTGACCAGCCTTGCTGAGTAAACCAGAACAATCAGTGCAGTGAGTGGATGAGGATTAGTTCAGTTTCAGAGCCACAGGGCTCCGTTTTATTTTGTGTTCTGTTTTGACCTTCTGCCTGTTTCCCCCTTAACTTTCATTCACAGTGAAGTTAATTTGACTGCTGAAGTGTGTATGTTTGCCACCCTCAGGGTTCTGGAATCCCTGCGTTGCCCAGGTGCTTGGCATTCAGGCGACTGGGAGTTTAGGATTGGAGTTGTAAGAGACCAACGCACCCTTTTGAGGTCTCCGAGAAAGGGAGGGCTGCCTTTACCCTCAGCGTGAATCACAAGGGTGTGAGCTGAACTGAGCAGTGCTGGGGCACTGACTCTGAACCTTTCTCAGAGTGATTGCTTTAGTGCCTCCCAGGTCCACCTGGTTTGTGTGGGATGTGAAACACGGGAGCAGTCAAGTGCAACATTCCTAGAGTGGATATAGAAAGGAATGTCTGGTCCAGCCAGTTGAAGCTCCTGGGCTTCCTCTGCATGTAACCGGAGGTGGGTGTGGCCTCACCTGTGTGCAGGTAAACCAAAAGCACTGGGGCCAGACGCCATCTCTCTCTTTTGTTTACGCTCTCAAGGAAGCAACAGCTGCTTAGCTAAAGATGCTCTCTTGGCCTCCATCCAAGAGAGGACAAAAGGAGCTATCTCCCCTATGGAATAGACTCCAGCAAGTATGTTACTTTTACTAAGCTAAAGTCTGGCTTCTGGGATCCTTTTGTGAACAGATGATACTTGTAAGTAAACTCTTTATACTTTTATAGAAGACTGTGTCGTGTCTTATTTTAGGAGGGAATTAAAAGGGGAAAAGACCAGGACAGTATTATTATTGAGGTTCTAGCGAACCTGAGCAAGCATCCGCTGTGTGTGTTTAAAAGGGGAATGTAAACTCTGCTGATACTGTTGAACTTGTAAACATAAGTTGGAATAGGATATCTTAAACAATATATCCTCTCCTGCATCCCTGTACATTCCCACAGTTTGCAGGAGTAAGTGGGATGGTGGGGGAACAACTACTGAAAAGTAAGACCCAGTGGCTCCCCTTGCAGTTGGGCAAGGAAAGGGGTTTGAGAGGCTTCTCTTGGACTTCCCCACTTGGTCACAGATGGATCCTGATGGATTCCTGAGAGTCTACTGGGAGTTTCCCATTGGCATGGCTGGCTCACGGGGGACTGTTCAAGGAGCTCATCCCGTCGCAGGGATTCGAACCGCCAACCTTCTGTTCGGCAAGCCCTAGGCTCTGTGGTTTAACCCACAGTGCCACCCGTATACCCATGCCTTAGTCCTCATTTAATCTTCACAACAATGGTGAGAGGTAGATTAGGCTGAGAGACAGTGACTGGCCCAAGGACACTCAGTGAGCTACATGCCTGACTAGAACCCCAGTCTCCCAGGCCTCAGACTCTGACCACTACACCACACTGCCTCACTCTGATAGCAGCTCTTCCTTCCTTATCTCATATAAAGTCCCTCAAATCCTTTCTTGCTTCTGAGCATCCTCTTCCCCAACCTGGTACCCTGCAGTAGCCCAAAACACCTGGAGGGGGCACAGCTGGTTGGCAAAGGCTTACTTTGAGGATGAGCAAGGAAACTCTGCCTCTGCCCCCCTCCCACTCCAAGTAGGGAAGTGTGGGGGCACCTGATGGGTTTTTTGGAGTGCCGCTCCTGTGGAAATGGCTTTGGGGAATGGAGCTAGCAAGGTGCTGAGCTGGGCAAGCTCTGCTTTCATCCACTCAGCCTTGCTCAGGCCAGGCAGCAAATTGAGTTTCGCTAAAAGCTTAGGAGGCCGGCCTCCGATCCTGCCCAGGCGATCGAGGGGAATGAGTGCGCCATCCATTAGGGGGATGTAATCAAGAAGGTTCCAACTGGGAGCAGAGACAATGTAAGTGAATTAGGAGCTCCCTTTGTTGAAAAAGGATGGGCAGACTTGGGCTTCGTGTCAGAAAACAATGTTCAATCTTCCCCGGTCAACATTTCTTTACTCTGGCCAAAGGGCTTTGGAGCTGGTGGAGGGATGGATGGGTGGAGAATCACCTGATCCTGGAGCAGAGAGGCAGAGCGGAGAGCCCCATCATTTAGTTGTAGCTCTCACAACAGAGCACATTCTTTTGAGATGCTGATGAGGAGCCGGCCGAGCAGCCGGCGGAGCTCATTGTCTTACAAAGAAACTGGCATGGGTAGTTTAGCAATATAATCCTCACCTTGATTCTAGCCCACACTGGGTATAGGACCCCAAGAAGAGACTCGGGGCTGACTGCCCCCAACCCCAACTACTGGTTACAAAATGGGAGATTTTAGTCTTCTACTTTTGTTGTTCAGTCGTTCAGTCGTGTCCGACTCTTCGTGACCCCATGGACCAGAGCACGCCAGGCACGCCTATCCTTCACTGCCTCTCGCAGTTTGGCCAAACTCATGTTAGTAGCTTCGTGAACACTGTCCAACCATCTCATCCTCTGTCGTCCCCTTCTCCTTGTGCCCTCCATCTTTCCCAACATCAGGGTCTTTTCCAGGGAGTCTTCTCTTCTCATGAGGTGGCCAAAGTACTGGAGCCTCAACTTTAGGATCTGTCCTTCTAGTGAGCACGCAGGGCTGATTTCTTTAAGGATGGATAGGTTTGATCTTCTTGCAGTCCATGGGACTCTCAAGAGTCTCCTCCAGCACCATAATTCAAAAGCATCAATTCTTTGGCGATCAGCCTTCTTTATGGTCCAGCTCTCACTTCCGTACATTACTACTGGGAAGACCATAGCTAGTCTTCTACGAGATGACTCAATTTAGCAGGTGGGCAAACATCTGGGCCATCCATCACATCTGGGCTTTGCCACAGCCACGTCCTCCCTATCCACTGATCTTTGTTTGTTGCCTTTTATCCCACCTTTTCCTCCAATGAGCTCAAGGTAGCGTGCATTATTTCCCTGCTTCTTATTTAATCACCACAAATGAGGCAAATGAGGATGAGAGGCAGCAAGTGGCCCAGGGTCCCCCAGTGAGCTTTATGGCCGAGCAGGGACCCAGGTGGCGCTGTGGGTTAAACCACAGAGCCTAGGGCTTGCTGATCAGAAGGTCGGCGGTTCGAATCCCTGTGACGGGGTGAGCTCCCGTTGCTCGGTCCCTGCTCCTGCCCACCTAGCAGTTCGAAAGCACGTCAAAGTGCAAGTAGATAAATAGGAACCGCTCTGGCGGGAAGGTCAACGGCGTTTCCGTGCGCTGCTCTGGTTCGCCAGAAGCGGCTTAGTCATGCTGGCCACATGACCTGGAAGCTGTATGCCGGCTCTCGGCCAATAAAGCGAGATGAGCGCCGCAACCCCAGAGTCGGACATGACTGGACCTAATGGTCAGGGGTCCCTTTACCTTTACCTCCCAGGTCCTCATCTGACATTCTAACCACTATGCCACACTGCCTCTTATACCCAGTGGCAAATAGCGTACAAATACTTGATGAACATCAAGGACTTGATGAACTGAAATTTCCATGGCTTTAAGGCAATCTTGGCCACACAGAGCAAAACATTCACTTGGAATAAAATGAGCATTTACCAAACTGCTGAGAGCTCTCGTCTGCTGTTTTTATTAATTAGATGTGGAGGCACATTTCACTTACACCTGAAAACATTTATGAAAGTGTGGTGCCCCAGTGGGTGAGGTGCCTGTGTGTGTGTGTGTGTGTGTGTGAGAGAGAGAGAGAGAGAGAGAGAGAGAGAGAGAGAGAGCGCAAAACCTGGGAAGCAACAATTAGCTGGGAAAAATTTATTCTGCATACACCAGCAGAAGACCACTGAATTATTTCAGCTTATAATAACAGTAATATCAGAGACCCAAACAGCACATTATATATAAATAAATCTCAGAGAAGAGAGGAATATAATGAACAGTGTAGATAAGTCATGATTACATGGAAAACGAAACAGAATATGAATATGCAATTTAACTTTTAAACATAACTTTACGCAGAACAACATGCAACTTAACTATTGCAAACAATAATTTGGGCATATGAAACTAGCAATTTAAACAATTACTCAACTCGATATTTATTTATTCCTTTAAGCTTCCAAACCAGCTGAAAGGCTTTGCAACGTTGCAGCTGTATAGGAGCGTATCCTAAATATTAAGAAAAGAGAAAAAGGGAGGCAATGATAGCAGAGATGCAAAGGAAACGGTTTCTGAGCTCTCAGGGAAGAGCTGAGAGATGAATGGGGAAGGGGAGAAGAAAAGGTTGGGGAAATAAAACGGGGAAGCAAAAACCTCAGCTGGGAATAAGCCAAAATATTAAAACACAAACAGGTGTGTAAAAACTACAAAAGCTAAATCTCTTCAAAG
This sequence comes from Darevskia mixta, assembly GCA_034641385.1. Classification (NCBI taxonomy): domain Eukaryota; kingdom Metazoa; phylum Chordata; class Lepidosauria; order Squamata; family Lacertidae; genus Darevskia; species Darevskia mixta. The sequence continues at coordinate 3,513,812 of JAWWNH010000025.1, read as the reverse complement.
TTGTTTACGAGCCAAAAGCCCAGCTCCAAAGGGCTGGTTTTGAGGAGAAGGGCCAGGGAAAGCTTCAAAAAGTGAAGGAGTGACGGGTTCAAAGCCAGGTCTCTGTGCTTCGCTCAGCTGCAAACTGAGCTGCAAAGGGCTCAGCCCGAGCAAAAAAGGGATCAGAAAAACTTGGAGCTTAGCACAGATCAAATTAAGCAAAGAAGAAGTGAGCTGTAAGCTAACCAGTTCAGCAGGGATCAGGGAGACTCAGGAAGGTCAACCAGCCCTGGTAGTCGCCCAGAACGACGGATCTTGTACCTTCGTCACATTGATACACTTTGGAACTCCCTGCCTATGGATATCAGGCAGGTACCTTCACTGTACTTCTTTTGGTGCCTGCTAAAAACATTTTTGTTTAGGCAAGCCACCTCAGATATTTAGAAAACTGAGGCAAACTTTAATCTCTTATTAGTCTATTGGTCTAACTTCTTAAATTATTTTTTTTAATTGTTTTCTTGTTTCATCTTTTTTTGTAAACCATTTTGAGGTCATTGTTGCTTTGCAGTCAAGCAGTGTGTACATTTTATGAAATAAATACAGAAATAGGTAAAGGTAAAGGGACCCCTGACCATTAGGTCCAGTCGTGACCGACTCTGGGGTTGCGGCGCTCATCTCGCTTTATTGGCCAAGAGCCGGTGTACAGCTTCCAGGTCATGTGGCCAGCATGACTAAGCCGCTTCTGGCAAACCAGAGCAGCGCACGGAAACGCCGTTTACCTTCCCGCTGCAGCGGAACCTATTTATCTACTTGCACTTTGACGTGCTTTCGAACTGCTAGGTTGGCAGGAGCAGGGACTGAGCAATGGGAGCACACCCTGTAGCAGGGATTCGAACCACCGGCCTTCTGATCGGCAAACCCACAGCGCCACCCGCGTCCCATAAATACAGAAATACATATGGCCAAAATGTGAACTTTCAAGGAAGAATTTTTTGAGGACTTTTTTTTTTTTTAATTCTCAAACAGAAATGTGGAAAAGTGAAGGTAAGACTGGAATTAAGCCCCACAACAACCCTGTGAGGTAGGTTAGGCTGAGAGGCAGTGGCCATGACCCAAGGGCACCTGGTGAGCTTCGTGACCAGGTGGTTTGAACCCTGGTCCCTCCCAAGTACTGGCCTGACCCCTGAAAACTGGAAGGGGGTACAGGTGGAGAGGGAGAGGGTTAGCCCCTTGAATTACCAACCCAACCTTAATTATTAAAAGAGATCTTGTGTACACTGCCTTGCTTTCAGAAAAGAAAGAGGGGGGGGAAGAGGCAACGAAACTGGACTCTGGTCTCCTGGTTCCCAGACTCTTCGAGCTTTTCTGAGAGCAATCGATATTACCGTATTCTGTATCCAGCATATGAATGAAATCACGTTCTCGCCAACTATTTCTCCTAGCAAAGCCCAACACATTCTGCCGCGTCTTCCTTAGACCGTAGCCATCCGTGATCAAAGAGACTGCGATATCTTTCTCCTAGTCAACTTCAACCCCATTGCTCGGGTTTTCCGATATAAGTGCAGAAGACATGGCGAATCAAAGGAAGAGTCTGCTGCAACTGTGTGTGTGTGTGTGTGTGTGTGTGTGTGTGTGTGTGTGTTTCTAAAACAGCGGCCTGTTTATCTTCCTGCAAATGCCTCACTGATACAATCCATCACAAAGTTAGTGATCTTTATATAAGAGCAGCGAGACAGGGAGAAGAAAAGCTCTAAGAAAGTTTACATGGCTAGACAGAGATGATTATCTTAACAGCCACTTTTGATCTTAACTGACTTGGAGGGAAGAGTAATTATGGGAGATAGATATAGTTGATAGATAGATAGATAGATAGATAGATAGATAGATAGATAGATAGATAGATGAAGAGAAGATGAGTTTGGATTTGATATCCTGCTTTATCATTACCCTAAGGAGTCTCAAGACCCAGGTGGCGCTGTGGGTTAAACCACAGAGCCTAGGGCTTGCTGATCAGAAGGTCGGCGGTTCGAATCCCCACGACGGGGTGGGCTCCCGTTGCTCGGTCCCAGCTCCTGCCAACCTAGCAGTTCGAAAGCACGTCAAAGTGCAAGTAGATAAATAGGAACAGCTCTGGCGGGAAGGTAAACGGTGTTTCCGTGCGCTGCTCTGGTTCGCCAGAAGCGGCTTTGTCATGCTGGCCACATGACCTGGAAGCTGTACGCCGGCTCTCGGACAATAAAGCGAGATGAGCGCCGCAACCCCAGAGTCCGACACGACTGGACCTAATGGTCAGGGGTCCCTTTACCTTTAAGGAGTCTCAAAGTGGCTCACATTCTCCTTTCCCTTCCTCCCCCACGACAAACACTCTGTGAGGTGAGTGAGGCTGAGAGACTTCAAAGAAGTTTGACTAGCCCAAGGTCACCCAGCAGCTGCATGTGGAGGAGCGGAGGTGCGAACCCGGTTCATCAGATTACAAGACTACTGCTCTTAACCACTACACCACACTGGCTGTATGGTATGTAATCCAGAATGCGGCAGCTAGACTGGTGACTGGGAGTGGCCGCTGGGACCACATAACACCGTTCCTGAGAGATCTACATTGGCTCCCAGTACGTTTCCGAGCACAATTCAAAGTGTTGGTGCTGACCTTTAAAGCCCTAAATGGCCTCGGTCCTGTATACCTGAAGGAGCGTCTCCACCCTCATCATTCTGCCCGGACACTGAGATTCAGCGCCGAGGGCCTTCTGGCGGTTCCCTCACTGCGAGAAGCAAAGCTACAGAGAACCAGGCAGAGGGCTTTCTCGGTAGTGGCACCCGCCCTGTGGAACGCCCTCCCAGCAGAGGTTAAAAGGATCAACAATTACATGACATTTAGAAAACACCTGAAGGCAGCCCTGTTCAGGGAAGTTTTTAATCTGTGATGTGTTAATGTATTTTAATGTTTGCTGGAAGCCACCCAGAGTGGCTGGGAGACCCAGCCAGATGGGCGGGGTACAAATAATAAATTATTATTATTATTATTATTATTATTATTATTATTATTAGATAGATAATAGAGTAGATTATAGTGTTATACGCCACCCCACTCTCCAAGCAGTAAGGAGGAGTTCCAAGTGCTTACCCAGAGTTCAGTTTACTTGGAATCAAGGTAAGTGGAGACTGTGACATCCGGAGCCGTCTTTCCCATTGGTGTTAGTGGTTTGTTGCACCAGGGCGCCAGCCTCTCAGGGGCACCCTAGAGAGTTTCCCTGCACGCCTGCCAGCTGCTCCCCGCCAACTATATGGCTGGTGGGCGTGCAGCTTCCTTCCCAAGCCTCCGCAGGAGGAGAGCGATCCCCGCAGAGGCTTGGGAAGGAAGCTGCGCTCAGCTTCGCTCCCAAGCCTCTGCATCTGCTAAAGACAGCCCTGCTCCCGGTCATTGTCCTCCTCCTGCTTCCTGGCGAAAGGTGACGTGCAGCCTTCCTGGGCTGCCTTCCCGGGAACCCCAATGCCGGAGTGCATGTCCGCCAGCACGTTTTCCTGCTTGGGGATTGGGGCAGTGGGGGAGGCAGAGAACATGTCCCCCCTCCCCCTCCCTTGTTTTGGAGTTGCCGGGAGGGGGGTGCCAGAGGGATCTTTGCACCACGCCGCCGGATATGCTTAAGACGGCCCTGGTGACATCTTTAGGATATCTGGATTTATTTACACATATATACAACCTGAGTATAAGATGGAGGGGCTCAGAACTACAGTGATCCCTCGACTTATGAAAGACCCGACTTACGAGTTTTTCGAGTTACGAGGGATCAAAGCGGCCGCCGCTTCCGAATTTTTTCGACTTCCGATCGGAAGCCGCGGCCGTTTTAGATAGGGTTTTTTCGAGTTCCAAAGGTTTTTTTGAGCTACGAATGAGTTCTCCAACGCATTCCTATGGGGACTCGACTTGCGATTTTTTCGAGTTCCGACGCTCCCGTCGGAACGGATTACCTTCGTAAGTCGAGGGTCCACTGTAACACCCCACCAGATCTCCATGAGTCACAGCTTTGGATCCAGCACAGAGCAAGCAGATCTCTGGGTCTCCAGCTTCCAGCCTGCTTCCAGCTCAGCTCTCTCACAAACTCTCTGACTATTCTTCTACCTAGGAGCTAGGAGAGGGGGATGGAGGAAAGGCCCACCTATTAGCCTAGAAGCCCATCATCACTTGGTTGTAGCTGTTGCTTTTGGGATGCCAATGAGGACACTTAAGTGGCCAACTGAGGCCATCGTCTTACAAAGAAACTTGTCTGACCATTTCAACAAACTCCCCTGCTAGATTCTAACCCTCTCTGGGTACAGGAATATAGAATATAGAAAACACCAGATGTCCCAGCAAAAATAGAAATTCTGTGGAGAGTATGTATTGTACAGTCATTAATAAAGCTAACAAGCTGGATTTGGGCCAGAAGTGGAAGGAGATTAATGATTTTAAAATAAAACAGGAACAATTCCTCATTTTCTGGTATCAATACAGAATATCAGCCTTGAATTTCATTATCTCTCTGCAGAAAATAATGTGTATCTGTTTGAATTCTTTATTGTATGCTGTATTTTATCATTCGGGTGTTGACTGCCAGAAAATCGACCAGTGTACTCTTTTCATTTAAAAAGTGACACAAATGTCATTATACAAATCTATGGGGCAACCCCCCTTGAAATACTGCATCACCACACTGCAAAAAGGATATTATACATTTGGGAAAGATTTGGAAAAGGGCAACCAAAATGATCAAGAGGGTGGGACACGATTCCCTTATGACAAGGGTGGCGAACCTTTCAGAGACTGAGTGTCCAAACTGCAAACCAAAACCCACTTATTTATCGCAAAGTGCCCAGAGTTGTTGAGCTTTTCGTTGAGTTTTGGGGGGGGCTCCCTAAAGTTGTTGCACTTTTTTGGGGAGCTGCTGACCAAAGTTTTGGAGCTTTTTGGGGGGATACCCCAAAGCTGCTGAGCTTTATTGGGGGGCGGAGAACAGAAATAAATGATGAATATGCCCAAAGGTGAAAGACTTCTGGGAAAGGATTTATAATGAGTTGAAAAAGGTGTTGAGAAACACATTTAATAAAAAACCAGAAGCCTTTCTACTTGGTATTATAAGTCAGGAAATCCCAAAATGTGATAGGACTTTTTTCATGTATGCCACAACAGCAGCCAGAATCCTAATAGCTAAAAAATGGAAGTCAGAGGAATTACCAACAATTGAAGAATGGCAGATGAAAATGATGGACTATACGGAGCTCGCCGAACTGACCGGGAAACTTCGTGACCAGAGGGAGGAAGAAGATTGGAAGAAATATAAATTATATTTTAAAAAGTATTGTAAGATTAAAGAGTAGAAGTAAGCTGGAAGATAAATGAGGCTGTAGAATTAGAAGATAGATATAAGGATTATGATTGTTGGAATTAATGATAATGATTTTAGATAAGAAGAGATATTAAGGTTAATTAATTAAAAATGTTTTTAATGATGTCAAGAAATTACTAAAGATAACATACAAGGAACGCAGGAAGAGAGGGCAGGAGGAAGTCAACCTACAATGAAAAGGAAGGATGATCAGGTTTAAAGGATGTTTGTTTGTTTTTATGTTTATTGTTGTTGTTTTCTTTTATTATTGTTTATTGATGTATTTTGATGTTTTTACTTGTTAAAAGTTAATAAAAAAAATTGAAAAAAAGAAAAGAAATAAATGATGAATAATACCTTCGCTAGAACTAACGTGCAGCACCAACATCATCGTCATGGTGGGCTAGATGGGCCGCTGGCCTGATCCAACAGCCTCTTCTTATGTTCTTAGGTTGCTACGTGGATCCAGCCCCTTTGCAACTCCTTTCCCTTTGGCCTGATCTGCCGCTTTGGCAGGCTAGTCCTCGGCAGCAGCTGACTGTCTTGGCTGCTCTTCCAGACAGACAGATGGGCCTGTGTCATCTGAAGCGTGGAGTCGAGGCTCAGCCCGGCCAAGTCCAGCCAGCACTGGGCAGGTGTAGCAGCTTTTTGTCATGCACCCAGCTGCAAAGCCCCCAAAGTGATTTCCACCCTGGGAGGCTGGTGGAGTGAGAAGGCAAGTGGCCGGTTCCTCCGGATAGCCTCCTCCTCGTCACCCAGACTCCACCGATGCTGATCCCTCCGGCCCGCCTGGCCAAAGCAATATCAAGGACTCTGGGCTTTGGGTTCACCTTCACAGGCAGGCAGGCTCCCCCCCCCCCACACACACACGAATGCCTTTTGCTCTTATGCCAAGAACCATAATGTTGCACTGAGAAGGCCAGTTCCCCAGGCCTCCCGTGCCACCTGCTCAGGATGAAGTCTGGACGGGAAAGGGCACAGGAGCCAAAGGCAAATGGAGATAGATCTGCTGCTGATGGGAGGGGAAGGGGAGAAAGGATGGCAGCAGGCAAAGGGGGGGGGACGGTCCAAGCAACAGGAAAGAGACATTTTCTGGCATCAGCGCTAGAGAAAAGGGGGTTCTCAAAGAGAGCCTTTGTTGCGGGGTGGGCATGAAGCCATTCCTCTTGGTTTGGGGGAAGGGCTTGAGGCCACAGCAATTATTGATCAGGTAGGACTGGCCAAAATTTGCATGTCAGGTGATTGACAGCCCAGCGTCCTTTAAATGGATCTGCACGTGATCCATCTGGTCACTTTTGCCTGGAGCTTCGGATCTCCCGTCCCCCCCTCCCTGGTATAGGCTGGTGCTTTGACCTTGCTGTGCCTGTCATGGGGTCGTCTCCGATTGAGAGGCCTAGTAGGAATTTTTCCATTTGGCGAATTGGCCGTGCCTCTTGGTTTTCGCCTACTATACAGCAATTAGTCACAACTTGTAAGGTTGGCGGTTAGGCATTGGTTCTGTGGTATGGAAGGGCGGTGCCCTCCAAGAAGTGATGATGGCGATGGGAATTCCGTTAAAGGAAGCCAGGGGCTCAACATGCTTGTCCGAACCCGGTGGGTTGCAGGGCCACGCAAGAGCCCCTGAGGACCCCTGGGGAGGGGGAGGGGCTGATTTCACCAGCCTCCGTTAACTCTCCCCAGCTAATGGTTTCCCCAATCGCTGGCCAGTGGTCAGCTCTGTCCGGTGGACAGATAGTCTTGCTGACTAGGAGTCAGCCCTGTCCGGTGGACAGTGCAAACCAATGCCTACGCAACCACTCACGTGATTTGTATTTCAATAAAAGTTGTGGCCAAAAATATGCCAAAAACCCAAACCAAAAATTATGTTTCCAGTGTGAGTTATTGGTGGGAATGGCTGGGTGACCTACACACGCAAGCCTTTTTTTAAGGCAATAAAAGCACAGCTGTTTCTTTTCCTTTCTGCTGCATTTTTCCTAACCCCTCACACCGCGATGTTCTGTCATTGGGGGGGAAGCCATTTTCTCCACATCACTTGTTCTTTGCTTTTGATGGAAAGGTTGTGCAGAATGTGGTGATGTGGGGAGGTCAAGGGTGCCAGCCGGCTAATGCCCATCAGGCGGCACAAGTGATGAGTAACTGCCAGGCGTCTAAGCCAGGCACGGAACACCTGGTGACCCTTTAAAAAGAATTATGTCTCATCTCCAGACTTCCACAGGGACTGAGCAGCCTCCTCTTCTACCACTTGAGCACACCCAGACCTTCAAAATACGTCTGGAAAGGGCAGCTCTTTCCTGAGTGCAAATTGAGGTTTGTATTTTATTACTCTTTGAAGGATATACGCTCCTTGATTTCCAGTGCTGAAGGATTCAAGCAGACCGTGGCCATTGCAAATCTCTGCAGCATGGAAAAAAGGTAAAGGGACCCCTGACCGTTAAGGTCCAGTCGTGACCGACTCTGGGGTTGCGGTGCTCATCTCGCATTAATGGCAGAGGGAGCCGGCGTACAGCTTCCGGGTCATGTGGCCAGCATGACAAAGCCGCTTCTGGCGAACCAGAGCAGCGCACAGAAACACCGTTTACCTTCCCACCGGAGTGGTACCTATTTATCTACTTGCACTTTGACGTGCTTTCGAACTGCTAGGTTGGCAGGAGCAGGGCCCAAGCAACAGGAGCTCACCCCGTCGCGGGGATTCGAACCACCGACCTTCTGATTGGCAAGCCCTAGGCTCTGTGGTTTAACCCACAGCGCCACCCGCAGCATGGAAAGCCACCCTCCAACTTGCAGGACACAACCTGGTACCCAGTCCAGATGTTTTGGAACACAAATGCCATCATTCCCAGCATGTTGCGGCTTTGCTCCCATCATGCAGCTGCGTTGGCTGGGGGCTGATGGGACTTGTAGTTCAAACTGTTTGGAAGGCACCAATTGGGGGGGGGGCTGATGTAACAGGCTGTTGCACACCAACCCATCTCTGAGCAGTGAGAGACTCCAGGCTCTGTTTCCTTGGAATGATAGTCAGCAGAGACTGTGGTGTCCTTAGGATATCTGGTTTTATTTACACAGAGATACAACCTGAGCAGAAAATGGAGAGGCTCATAGCAATAACACCCCAACAGATCTTGCTGCTCCATTAGTCGCAGCCTTGGATCCAGCACAGAGCAAGCAGGTCTCTGCGTCTCCAGCTTCCAGCCTGATTCCAGTTCAGCTCACACAAACCACACTGGCTATTGTCCTATGCCAGGGCCCCAACTCCAGAAAACTGGCCACCGAAAGCTAAGTTTAGGAACAGAATACAGGTTGAAGCAAAACAAAAAAAAAATCATTCCAGTAGCACCTTAGAGACCAACTAAGTTTGTTATTCTTCAAGTATCTGAAGAAGTGTGCATGCACACGAAAGCTCATACCAAGAACAAACTTAGTTGGTCTCTAAGGTGCTACTGGAAGGAATTTTTGTTGTTGTTTTTTATTTTGTTTCGACTATGGCAGACCAACACGGCTGCCTACCTGTAACTAGAATCCAGGTTGCGCAACGTTCTCACTTTAATGCCAACCCCATTCCTTCCACAGGAACCAATAGTGTGCATTACAGAGTCAAAAGAGAACCCTTAAACCTAGGTCTGGTCACCTCTTTCTCCAAATGAGCAGGCAGTCCATCTGCCCTAGGACATAGTGGCAACCAAATGTTTGGGGGCAGAGCAGAGCCAGCAGCTGGGAGCAAATGATTGTGGAGAGAGGATGCATGCCAGCTGGTCCCATTTGATGCCCTCTCCCAAACTTCTGCTCTCTGGAGGGAGATCTTAGCTGTGATTCCTGCATTGCAGGGGGTTGGACTAGATGACCCTTGGGGTACCTTCCAGCTCTACATTTCTATGATTCTATGGTCTAAGTTCTTTGCAGGGGAAAGGGACAGCTTAGCCATGAGCCATCAAGCTTTCTATCCACATTTTCCATTAATTGAAGGCGAAGTATTATTATTATTTTCAAATATTTTTATTGATTTTAACAATTTTAAGCACTTTACATTACCGTTAAATTTTCATCCTTCCCCCCCTCTCACTGGGGGAAGCAAATTTCCAATCCCCTCTCTCGCCGGGAAAGACAATAAACATTTCGCATTTAACTTAATTAATATAGTCCATATCATTGCTTGAGTCTGGCCCCTTTCTGTAGGCCAGATATTTTCTCTTTCCTCAATTTCATTTTTCGTTTGACTTCCTCAAGTCCCCCCTGTTGAATTCATTGTCAATCCTCTTTATCAGTTTCCCAAATTCAAAACATATCTAATTCTTAACCCAATATTATATTTTTCCATTTCCTTTTTAAAAAAATAATATTTATTAGGTTTTACACACATAATTATTAACACCAACAAAACATTAAAAAAAAATACTACAATTACACACACACACACTCAATTGGTAAATTCCCTTCTCTTTTCCTTTACATTTTTGTTTGACATCCTCCTGTCTGTCCCTCTGCGTTTCATTATACATATATTTATTTCTATTGGCAATTTCCTATCCTTATTTAATATTATATCTATATTCTAATTTCATTCATTATTCTTAATCCTTATCATAATATCTCCATATCGTATCTAGCCTTATCACTTACAATTCTCAAATTTCAAACTTCAAATAAATCCTAAGCTTATCTATTCCTAATTCATTTTCCCATTTTCCCATTCTAAATTCAATCTGTAAATTGCTATTTCTTCAACATTATTTCATATCTAAATTTTACAATGCTTTTTAAGATATTCTCTAAATTTCTTCCATTCTTCTTCCACTGCTTCTTCCCTCTGGTCGCGGAGTCTCGCGGTCAGTTCGGCGAGTTCCATATAGTCCATCATTTTCATCTGCCATTCTTCCGTAGTCCTTTTCCATTTCCTTATCCTTTTTCACAAAATCATAAAATACCAAAATCCTTTTCCTTCTTCCTTTAACCGTCCTAGTTCTACTTAAACTAACTCCTTTTCCCCCTATACCTCGGCTCCTAACTACTTCTGATACTTTCCTAAACACTTAACAATGTCCCTTACTCCAACCTCATTTTAAACTCCAAGATTTCTTCTTTTTACACCCTTTCCTCCCTCCGGCGAAGTATTAATGACAAGTGAGATCAACTGCGATTGACAGTGGAGAAGAAGGTATATTAATTGCACGGCTCTTGCATTCGCATTATTATTCATTTTGCATGAATGCCAAAAAAAGTGCACCCCACTGCTGTCCCCAAATAGACATGAACCACAGAAGCGCCCCCTGCTTTGGCTTCTGGTTTCCTTTCCTTCTCTCATTCTTTCACCTCGCTTTGGAAATGTTGCCAAGCACTAAACCGTCTGTCTGTCACAGCTGGTCAAACATGATGCTACCAGCAGAGGCTTCCAGGAGGCAAAGATAAACATGAGCATAAGGGGGTTTAGACGAGAACAAGAGGGTAATCAAAGAAGGGGGGTAAACAAGAGGGAGGACAATTTAATTTCCTTATAATTGGAAAAGAAAGTCTCGCTCTTTGAACAGCTGTGTCCTCCTACAGGCTCCAAGATGCTTCGGAGATGGGCAAAGCGTTCATGCAGATCGATAAGAGTCACCTGTATGTTCTTGTACTGCCAGTTCCAGCCTTCAACCAACCTGATGCTCTCAAGATGTTTGGGACTAAGACCTCCCACCAGTGGCAGCTGTTATAAGAATTCGAAGGTCCCAAATATAAAATGAATGTTCATAAATGTACAAGGCAAACACATACAGTGATCCCTCGACTTACGTATGACCCGACTTATGAGTTTTTCTAGTTGCGAGGGATCAAAGCGGCCGCCGCTTCCGAATTTTTTCGACTTCCAATTGGAAGTCGCGGCTGTTTTAGATGCGGTTTCCTCAACTTCCAAAGGTTTTTTCAACCTACGAATGCGTTCTCCAACGCATTCCTATGGGGACTCGAGTTACGATGATTTCGACTTACGAGGAATCCGTCGGAACGGATTACCTTCATAAGTCGAGGGTCCACTGTACATAAGTACCGTATTTTTCGCTCCATAAGACACACTTTTTTCCTCCTGAAAAGTAAGGGGAAATGTCTGTGCGTCTTATGGAGCGAATGTGTGGTCCCTGGAGCTGAACTGCCCAGGGGCAGAAGCAGATCGTGCTTTTTTTAAAAAAAGAGAAGGGGGTGTTGAAAGGAAGCCCGCTGAGCAGCTGCTCAGCAAACGATCAGGGAGAGAGATAAGGGAGAGAGATTCCAGCCCTGCCCCCTTGCAGAGGGAGGCTGTTTCCCCAGCGACATGTGACTGGCTGATTAGATCAGCGTTTCTCACACACTACTGTGCCGCGAAATGTTTCCTGGTGTGCCGCGGGAAAACCGTTTGCATGTCGAGACCCCACAACCACCCACTCTCTTCCGGGGGCAGGGACGACGTCCCTTGCCGCCCGGGAGGTTCCCGGCCGCGTCATCCGCCAGCCAGCCAATCGGCTGGCTGGGGGGGCGGGGTCGCGGCCCCGTTTAAATCTTTGGCGCGAGCCGAAACACCTCCTTTCGGCTCGCGTCTTCAATCTGCAGGGATCGTCGGCGAAGCTTCTCTTCCTCCCCGCTGCTTCGGCTCCTTCCCCGCTGCTCCTTCCCGGCTCCTTCCCGGCTCCTTCCCGGCTCCGGCTCCTTCCCGCCTGCGGTGCCTTCTGCCTGCTGCTTAACGCGGCGCCTTTACCCTCGGCTGTGCTGTGGCGCTTCCCGCAGGTGGCCGGCTGCCGTGCCGTCGCGGCGCTCTTCGCGCCTCTCGCTGCAGCGCTCCTCTTCGCCGGCCCTCCTCGGTCCGGGGCGCGCGCTTTGCCTCGTCCCCCATCAGCGCGCGGGAAGCCGTCTGCAGCCACAAGCCGCTTGAGCGCGGCGTGAGCCTTTGGCCGCAACTCCTCCCCACAGGTAAGTGGAGCGGATTAGGGACCCATGCCGCAAACGCGTAGCTGCAGCTCCAGTTACAAAACAATGTGGGGGAAAGGGAGCGCAGAAAGCCACCGCCGTTTATTTGATTCCTATTCAAGAGAATTACTTTATATATAGTCAATATAGGCACAGAGTTAAATTTTTTAACATTTTCTAATGGTGGTGTGCCGCGAGATTTTTTTCATGAAACAAGTGTGCCTTTGCCCAGAAAAGGTTGAGAAACACTGACTTATTATACAAACGTGTTGCAGACTTTGCATCCTTTAACACTCTTTTGGAAGGAGTGTATTTGTGGGCTGGGCCAGAGTGGTTGATTTTACATGCAAGCAAAGCACAAACAGTGCTGTTGTCTACTGCAGTGTTTCTCAACCTTTTCTGGGCAACGGCACACTTGTTTTATGAAAAAAATCTCGCGGCACACCACCCACAAAATGGCGGCGGCAACGTCGCTATGGTAACGGAAATCACGGAGTTATGCGCCCAAAGCAGCCCCACTGGTATGAAAAGCCCGCCCCTGGGACTGTGAAAGAAAACCCGAAAGGAAAGACTTAGCTGATCCCAGGCAGCGAGTGAGGACGGCGAGTGGAGCCGGGGAGGCTTCTCAGCTGGCTGGCTGGCGGTTGGAGCGCTCGCAGAGCGCTCCTCCTTAGGGTGGTGGCCATTTTGACCGGGTGGCTACCAGCAGCCCTCGCGTCTCCTTCCTCTGACTTCCTATTGGTCCCTGGCAACCAATCAGATTCGGCGGCGAGCTCCCAGCTTGCGCATGCGCGGTAGAGCCCGGCAGCTTCTCTGCGGTGCCTCTTCTCGGCGGTGGCTTTCTGCGCTCCCTTTCCCCCACTGGAGCCGCTGCTACGCGTTTGCGGCGTGGGTCCCTAACGGTTTTCCCGCGGCACACCAGCCGACGTCTCGTGGCACAGTACTGTGCCGCGGAACACCGGTTGAGAAACGCTGTAATAAGTCATTAATGGATGCCAGAGAGCCAAAAGAGTGGACCTGCTCAATCCCCCCATGAAGAATTGACGCTTTTGAATTGTGGTGCTGGAGTCCCGTGGACTGCAAGAAGATCAAACCGATCCATTCTGAAGGACATCGGCCCTGGCTGCTCACCGGAAGGACAGATCCTGAAGCATTGCATGAGAAGAGAAGACTCCCTGGAAAAGAGACCCTGAGGTGGGGAAAAATGATAGTATGTAGCCTGGTGTAAATTAATTTGTAGCCTGGGGGGATTACCGCGGCATGGACTGTCCCCGAGAACCATACACTGTCCCCGGGACAGGTGAGGCTGCTGATCCCTTATTTTCAAATCCGAAAGTTGACAGCTATGTTCTCAATATACTCTGGTCGGCCTCCATTATTTCCTCCTACCGATAGGGCAGTGTTCCCCAACCTTGGGCCTCCAGCTGTTTTTGGACTACAACTCCCATCATCCCTCGCTAGCAAGACCAGTGGTCAGGGATGATGGGAATTGTAGTCCGAAAACAGCTGGAGGCCCAAGGTTGGGGAACACTGCAATAGGGAACCCACTTAAGGACTCTATACAGGCTCTTGGATAAGCGAAAGGGAGCAGTATTTTTCTTATAACACATCCAATGGGAGCTGTGGTCCAAAACATCTGGAGGTCACCAGGCTTTATATAGTTCTTTAGAGTATTTAGAGAATTTGCATTGCTTCAATGGAAGCTGCTAGGCCAGTGATGGCTAACCTTGACACTCCAGATGTTTTGGGACTACAACTCCCATCATCCCTGACCACTGGTCCTGTTAGCTAGGGATGATGGGAGTTGTAGTTTCAAAACATCTGGAGTGTCAAGGTTAGCCATCACTTTGGAAACACCCTTCCTAGAGAAGACAGACTGGCTCCCTCCTCGTCCTTTCACCATCAGCAGAAGACCTTCTTATTGCAACAGGCCTTTGGGAACTGGCTGTTTTCTAAGGAAAGGGCTTTTAAATAGGACTGTGCTGTTTTTATCATCCGTATCCTAATAGAATTTATTCCTTGTTGTTTTAATTCTATTAGAGTTTAATTACTTTTCTGCTATCATCTTTTATACGTTCTTCGCTTTTTGTAATATTTGTCCGTGTTCTTTTCATTTGTACACGCCACCTTGAATCCTGGTCTGGAGAAAAGGCAAGATATCAATCGATAAATATAATAATATCGTAATGTTATTTGCACTGATCTGTTCGTTAATTAATTAATTAAACAAACAAAACAACAAACAAACAAACAAACAAACGAAGCAGGTCTTTGAATTGGAAAACTTGGGGGAGCTGCAAATTGTTTTGACTTTATTGCCTTTTATTGTACTCACTTCTGCCTACATGCTTGCATTTCCAAGCCTTCATATTAGCAAACCATATTGGACACGAGGAAAAATAATAAAGTAGCAAAATAAATAACAGGAATGCAATGAAAATAAATCATCATGAAATCATCCTGCCATTTCCCCCTGCAAGGTTTTCTTTTCTTTCCTTTTTTTTAAGGGTGGCTGTTGGTGGGTGCTGATAAACCTCTCATTCCACACTTGCTTAGTTTGTGCTCAAAAGGCGGTAGAGGAAATAACAAATCAGTAGAAGTTGAATGACACACCGTGTGGGGAAATGCCCACAAGTACAAATGGAAAGCGGGTAGTTTTGCAACTAAAATACAAGCGAAAATGCAAACATGCGTGGACTTCTAAGAACATATCAGATCAAGAAAACAGAGGATTCAGAGCCAGATCCCATTCACCCCAGCAAGCATTACAGAATCTTAGAACTGTAGAGTTGGAAGGGACCCCCAAGGGTCATCTAGTCCAACCCCCTGCAATGCAGGAATAACAGGTGTTCACCTGCGAAAACATGCAAAGGCAACTGTGCATAACAAGAGGAAGCTTCGCTGCCATGCTGTCAAAGCGCAGAAGCGAATGTTCATAGAGAGTCGGAAATGCTCGGTTCATCTCACAAGCCGCTTTTCAGAACTACGTGTGCATTAGACATGGACTGTATATTGGTTAAGAATTACATAAAACACAGGCAAGATACATAGCTGTCAACCCTCCCTTTTTTTTGCGGGAAACTCCCTTATTCCAAGGAACCCAGGTGGTGCTGTGGGTTAAACCACTGAGCCTAGGGCTTGCTGATCAGAAGGTCGGCGGTTCGAATCCCTGCGACGGTGTGAGCTCCCGTTGCTCGGTCCCTGCTCCTGCCAACCTAGCAGTTTGAAAGCACGTCAAAGTGCAAGTAGATAAATAGGAACCGCTCTGGCGGGAAGGCAAAGGGCGTTTCCGTGCGCTCCTCTGGTTCGCCAGAAGCGGCTTAGTCATGCTGGCCACATGACCTGGAAGCTGTACGCCGGCTCTCGGCCAATAAAGCGAGATGAGCGCCGCAACCTCAGAGTCGGACACAACTGGACCTAATGGTCAGGGGTCCCTTTACCTTTACCCTTATTCCAATGCCATTTCCCGCTGCTATCCCGGATTGTTGATATCCCTTAAATTTCCCAGATTTCAAAGGAAGCAGCTCCTCTCCCTCCCTGCCGGCCAGGGAGGCTCCTCAGCTGCATTGCTCGGCTGCCAATAAGGAGTCTGAGACCAACTGGGGGCGGAGCTTGCATGCCTTGTGCAGCCAGACCCTCACGCCCAACCAGACAGACAGCCTGCCTGCCGTCTACGCGCTCGCTCTTTCGCTCTCCCGTTCGCGCGCAGCCTCTGGAGCGCAGGGTGGCGAGACTACTTGGTGCCATTGCACCACCCTCGCGGCATCCCTGAGCCGTCTGCCTGTTTGAGAAGGGGCCCCGAGCTCGCTCTGCTTCCCCTCCTCGCGTCACCGTGGAGAGGCTTGCTTTGGAGTAACACCCACCGGACTCGGGGCTTGCTTGCCCTCTGAGCAAAACACGTGAAGGCTTAGCTTGCTTGGAGGTAAATTTGTTCAGCCTTAGCTTGCCACTGGGGGGATTGCCGCAGCGTGGACTGTCCCCGAGAACCGTAGACTGTCCCCGGGACAGGTGAGGCTGCTGCTGATCCCTTATTTTCAAATCCGAAAGTTGACAGCTATGGCAAGATAGCCAGGCCCCAGGCCCCTTTCCAGACTTACTCCCGGTAATTTGTACTGGCTTCCCCTGCTCTCCCAATGGCCCTGGCCATGGGTCCTGTGTTCCTTAGACTTTGCCTCTGCTGACCCATCTCCTTATTCTGAACCCAGGCTCAAGAGGCTTCCAGCTCATGGTCAGGGCTGACCTAGGGAGTATCAAGACATCCCAGTGCCTAAGGCTGCTCAGCCCATCCCAGTCCCCCCAGGCCCATGTCCACTCGACTGTCTGTCTCCACATCAGTTGCCTGTCCTGCAGTAGCACAACCACCAAACACACACACACACACACACACACACACACACACACACACCTTCCGGCAATCCTCTCCACCAGGAGGCCGGCCAGTGGGCACAGCTGCTATCTTGTTAGCGCAGGAGCAAGGAGGAAGGATTAAGTCTGATTGGCAGGCTGGCAGGCTGGCTCCCTCTCTTAGCCTTTAGACAAATGGTTTAGATGTTTGCTCAGTTCTTGCCAGGCATTTGGGCTGAGTTTACCGGTATATATTTCCCATGGCTGCTGTGGATGTTTCTCACGTCGTTGTTTTCCACCACCCCCATTTCTCTGTATTGCAATAAAAAATGATAAATAAATGCAAATGCGATAAATGTTCTTTAATTGTATGGTTTGTATATATATTTTTATATACAAAAAAAATGCAAACCACACAATTTGGGAGGCTCTGATGGTTGAATATCCTAAAGAAGCATACTCATGTTGCATAATGTTGTGGGTTTGGAGGGCAGTCTGGATAATGCCCTGAGTCCCTTCAAGAATTGGGGGTCCTGTACCCAAAGAGAGTTGGAATCTAATATTGCTGAACAAGTCATATGTGTTGCTTTGTAAGACCTTCGTTGGCTACTTAAGTGTTGTCAGGGACCGTGCTGAGGAGGGCTGCATTGAGGAGGAATGGTGGGAGCCATTGAGGAGGAATGGTGGGATTCAGGATCCTGAATCTTCCCAGGAGCAGGAGGACAGTATAGATTTGGAACAGCGGTTTGCAGAGGGACATAGTTCAGAAGGCAGAAGCTGGGAAATACTGGATGGGGAACAGCTAGGAGAAGAAACACTGGGAGAGAGAGGGTTAACGGACTCACTGTCTCTGGAAAGCATTCATCCTCTCAGCCCAAGGTCAAGAAGAGCAGAGAAGGTGGCAGCACAGAAAGCATAGTGGTTACAAGATCAGGTTACAAGACGCGGTAGACTAGGGAGGAAGTGGGTGGTTCCCTTAATTGGGAGCACTGCCGTTCCTAGGAAATGGTGTTCTCTCACTGTGGTCATTAAAGTTTCTAACCGGTAAGAAGACTCATTTTCCTTTGTTCTGCTTGTTGTTGTTGTTTAGTCATTTAGTCGTATCTGACTCTTTGTGACCCCATGAACCAGAGCATGCCAGGCGCTCCTGTCTTCCACTGCCTCCCGCAGTTTGGTCAGACTTGTGTTGGCAGCTTCGAGAACACTGTCCAACCATCTCGTCCTCTGTCGTCCCCTTCTCCTTGTGCCCTCCATCTTTCCCAACATCAGGGAGTCTTCTCTTCTCATGAGGTGGCCAAAGTACTGGAGCCTCAGCTTCAGGATCTGTCCTTTCAGTGAGCACTCAGGGCTGATTTCCTTCAGAATGGATAGGTTTGATCTTCTTGCAGTCCATGGGACTCTCAAGAGTCTCCTCCAGCACCATAATTCAAAAGCATCCATTCTTCGGCAATCAGCCTTCTTTATGGTCCAGCTCTCACTTCCATACATCATTACTGGGAAAACCATAGCTTTAACTATATGGACCTTTGTTGGCAAGGTGATGTCTCTGCTTTTTAAGATGCTGCCTAGGTTTGTCATTGCTTTTCTCCCAAGAAGCAGGCGTCTTCTAATTTCGTGGCTGCTGTCACCATCTGCAGTGATCATGGAACCCAAGAAAGTAAAATCACTCACTGCCTCCATTTCCTCCCCTTCTATTTGCCAGGAGGTGATGGGACAGATTGTTCTGCTTATCTACTGCCAAAGGAGGGAGGAAGCCTGAAGCCTGACAAGTGTCCTCATCAGCACCCCCAAAGAACAAGCCAGGTTGCAAGAGCTAAGTGATGGGGCTCTCCAGGCTAATGGGTGGGCCTTTCCTGCAGCCCCCTCACCTAGCTGCTAGGTAGGAGAACAATATCCAGAGTGTGAGCCAGAAGCAGACTGGAAGCTGGAGACACAGAGACCAACTTGCTCTGTGCTGGATCCAAAGCTAGTGACTAATGGAGAAGCAAGATCTTTTGGGTGGTGTTAGTGCTGTGAGCCCCTCCCACCTTATTCTCAGGTTGTACAGATGTGCAATAAAACCACATAACCTAAAGATATCACAGTCTCTGCTGACCTTCATTCCAAGGTAACCGAATCTGAGTAAACATCTGGAACACCTTGAGTGCCACACGGCTCAGAAATTGGGGTGGTGCGGTGCACTAATATCTTTGCACAGCCTCATGTCACCTGTGAGCTGTCCGTGGTGCTTGCAGACACATCTCTGTGCCTTGATGTGGCAGAGGCAGAGGGGGAGAGGCAGCAGGAAGCGGCACCTCCCAAGTTCAGCCATCAGCCTCGATGTTAGTGTCCCTCCTTTGCCTGCTCTGATCAAACCGTACAGGAAACCTCTTTTGAGATGTCTGAGCCAATCTCCCAAACTGCTGTCAGCGGCTGCCCCAGAGGTCCCTAGCAACATACCTGAGTCCCTTGATTGCTTTTATTGTCTCTTACTCTTCGAGGCATCACTGCTGTGTCAGCAGGGATATTTATATACCTCCCCCTCTGCAGGCTCGGGATCCTGCCTGCTGGTTGTTAGCAACCTTGCCTGTCTTTCAGTCCTGCTCAAATTAGGTTCGGGATCCCTTGAACATCATATTCCTTGTGGCAGTCATGGTGTGATGGCCTGGGATTCAGACTCAGATGCTGAACCTGAGGGATCCCAGCCTGCACAGGATTCCCCACCTCCAAAACCAGCAGACCCGGGGCTAGGGCTTGAGTTGGAAGGGTCCTCACCTGTGCTGGATCCTCAGGTGCAGGCATCGGCTGAGTCTGCTCTGGCTCCTGCTGGGATGGAGGACCCATTGCCTGCAGGTGCTCCACTCCCAGCCCCATCAGGGGAAGCTGAGGTTGCCTCTGGGTCCGGTAACCCACCAGCCTCTCCTGAGCTGCAGAGGCGAAGGGCAGAGAGGCGAAGGGAACTGAGTTCCCGCAGGAGGAGTGCTCGCCTCCAGGCCAGGAGAGGCGAGTCACCAGAGGATCAGGGCCGCCCTATGCCTCGGGGCAGATAAAAGCTGGCCAGCCCCAGCCCAAGTTGCAGGAGCAACATTGTTGGTTACCAGTTCCTGCTTGAAACCTGTCCTGCTTTCCTGCCTGAGCTCCTGACCCGCCCTGGTTCCCTGCTTGCCTACCTGTTCCTGACTTTGCCTGACTCCCTGCCCTGCACCCAGCTTCAGTGACTACGGACTGCCTTCGCGTTGCACCTCTGACCACGGACCAGACTTGGACCTCGCCTTTTGGGTAACCCACAGGACCAGCACACATACATTGACTCACCACAGCAGCAAAACCTTCTCCACAGACTGCAGGGAGTTGCATCTCTATGTCTCCTCCTAGGGTGACTATTCCTATTCAGGCTCTCCCAACTACTGGAACTCCCTGCCTGTTGACATCAGACAGGCGCCTTCATGGTCCTCTTTTTGGTGCCTGCTAAGAACACTTTTCTTTAGACAAGCCTCTCCAGACACGTGGAAAGTTGCTGTGTGTTTTAATCTGTTTTTAGTTTATTGCTGATTTTATCTTATGGCTGTTTTAAAGAGTGGTTTATGCTGCTTTTGCTGATAATGTTATTGTATTATTCTCTCTGTAAACCACAGTGTATAAATTTTATGAAATAAATAGCAAGTACAGACCTCTCCAGAGACAGACCTGACAAGTCTTCAGCATCCCAGAGCCTCAGAGCCAGGAGGCCAATCGTGTCAATTTCACAAGGCCACACAGCGGCTGGCAGTTGGCTCTTGAAAGCCACAAATCAGTTGATGTGGGCGAGGCCAGGGAGTCAGTGGGGAAGAGGGTGGCACAAGGGAGGTGGAGGAAATAGAGGGGATCAGGAAGCAAGGATGGCTCAGGACATTTGGCTGCCTGGGGTGAATCAGAAAATTATATCCCCTCCCTGGGAATTCTGTAGTGAAGGTGTGAGTGTCTGGAGGCGGTTGGAGGATGGATCCTACATTCAGAAAATACCTGAAGGCAGCCCTGTTTAGGGAAGTTTTTAACTTGTGATTTTGATGTATTTTAATATTTGTTGGAGGCCGCCCAGAGTGGCTGGGGAGACCCGGCCAGATGGGCGGGGTACAAATAAAAAATTATTATTATTATTATTATTATTATTATTATTATTATTATTATTATGGATGGCAGCTAACCGATTGAGGTTGAATCCTGACAAGACAGAAGTACTATTTTCGGGGGACAGGGTGCGAGCGGGTGTGGGGGACTCCCTGGTCCTGAATGGGGTAACTGTGCCCCTGAAGGACCAGGTGTGCAGCCTGGGAGTCATTTTGGACTCACAGCTGTCCATGGAGGCACAGGTTAATTCTGTGTCCAGGGCGGCTGTCTACCAGCTCCATCTGGTACGCAGGCTGAGACCCTACCTGCCCACAGACTGTCTCGCCAGAGTGGTGCATGCTCTGGTTATCTCCCGCTTGAACTACTACAACACGCCCAAAGGTGGGGCTACCTTTGAAGGTGACCCGGAAACTGCAATTAATCCAGAATGCGGCAGCTAGACTGGTGACTGGGTGTGGCTGCCAGGACCACATAACACCGGTCCTGAGAGAATTACATTGGCTCCCAGTACGTTTCCGAGCACAATTCAAAGTGTTGGTGCTGACCTTTAAAGCCCTAAACGGCCTCAGTCCAGTATACCTGAAGGAGCATCTCCACCCCCACCGTTCAGCCCGGACACTGAGGTCCAGCGCCGAGGGCCTTCTGGCGGTTCCCTCACTGCGAGAAGCAAAGCTACAGGGAACCAGGCAGAGGGCCTTCTCAGTAGTGGCGCCCGCCCTGTGGAACACCCTCCCATCAGAGGTCAAGGAAATAAAAAACTATCTGACTTTTAGAAGACATCTGAAGACAACCCTGTTTAGGGAAGTTTTTAATGTTTGATTATTTTATCGTGTTTTTAATATTTTGTTGGGAGCCGCCCAGAGTGGCTGGGGAAACCCAGCCAGATGGGCGGGGTATAAATAATAAATGGATGTTCTTGTTGTTGTGTTGGTTTTTTATTTGTTTATTAATCTGAATCAGACTTTATTCATATAGCCAACAGGCCATAGCAACTAAAATACAGTAAAAACATTGGAAAATGACCAGTCAGGAACAGAAGTATATAGATGTACTGATAGATCATATAGAGGTCAATGAGGCCCCAGTTTGGTGGCCTGAGATGATCAGTGGGGATGGTAAGGTTCTCTCGTTCATCAGAGCTATAGAGATAAGCTGATCGTGACATCTATAAGCCTCAGGTACATGGGCTGATCATATATGCTGAGTTGACTTTCAGATTGTGGCCCTTAATCTCATTGCCCTCTCGATGATATTTGTTTATGAAGAATAAAGGCAGCAGGACTGAACCAGAGGTGGGGCATCTCAATTTTGTCCTCCCTCCCCCCAAAAATGAGCCATTATCAGCAGGGTGGAGGTGATTCAGTGGGCCAGCAGCTGAGGAAACCAAGGCACAAAAGTACCTCCTGTGGGTGAGTTCCACTGTTTAACTGTGTGCTGCAGGAAGAAGGACTTTCTTTTATCTGTCCTGAATCTTCTAACATTCAGTTTCTTTGGGTGTTCACATAGTCCAATGTGGATCTTCTTTTGGGGGGGGGGGTGGAGCTTGAGCTCACAGTTGCAGTACATCATCATGGGGCAAAGAACAGCTACCCCCAGGTGAATTAGCAGCAATATAGACACCAAGGGTTAGGGTCAAAGAATTCACCATGTATTAGGAAACGGAAAAGGATTGATTAGTATGCAGCCTGTTGCAAAAATGTAAGATCATTAAGTCCAGGCTCTGCAATTACCTCCCTGTGAGATTTGCAACGTTGATATTCTTCTCTGTTGCTGGTTTTATCCTGTATTTGATTTTAGGGTCGTGTGGGTCTGGTTTTATATTTAATGGTTTCAGATTTTTGCAGGAAGTTCCCCAGAGAATTTTCATTACTGCTTGGCACGTCAATACCATAAAATAAAGAAATGGAGTAAAAGAAATAGGGGCCAGCCCTCGGGGAGCCCAGAGGCAGGGCTGGAGAGCAAACTGTGCCCCTGCCTTTTAGTGTCCTTTGGACCTGGAGCAGGTTCCATATCTAGCCAGGACTATGGCTGGGCTCTTATCCCAAGTGCAGATTTGCCTTACTCATTATTCCACGTACTTGTGTTTTTTCCTTCTCTGAAGTAGTTATCTACTTGCCAGTCAATGTGTTGGAGGGACCGTTGCTTTAGGATGTTGAGAGGAGATAAATCATATCCCTGGAGAAAGCCTTAGGAAGCCTGTTCCTTGGCAGGCTGGACTGTTAAATCTGCTGGAGAGGCAAATGTGTCATGTGTATCAGTCTGAACAGCATGTGATGTTGAAGCAAGACCTCTCCCCATTGCAGGGGGGAGGAGTTGCGAGTGGGATCCGCTCCCGCCCTTGCAGGGGGCGTGTTCGACCCCCTGCCTTAGCCCCTCCTTCCTGCCGCATCAAGCCCCATAGCCAGCCAATAGGGCTGGCTGGGGGGCTGTGTCTGGCTGCATTCAAGCAGCCCAGCAACGGCTCTCCCTCATCCTGCCCCCTGCTTGCATCGGATCTCCCGCCCTCCCTCTCTTTAGGTCTTGCTAGGCTTTTTGACCTTGCTATGGACTTCGGTTGGTCGCCTTGGTTGTCCAGGGGGCCTGGTAGGAGTTTTTTTTATCCATTTGGCAAATTGGCACCGGCCTCTTGGTTTGTTCGCCTACCTCGTAGCAATTCATCACAACTTTATGGTATTGGTGGTTAGGCATTGGAATATTCAATGTGTGATGTAATATGTGTGGTGTGTCGGAGGTCAGGTT
Source organism: Darevskia mixta (assembly GCA_034641385.1). Classification (NCBI taxonomy): domain Eukaryota; kingdom Metazoa; phylum Chordata; class Lepidosauria; order Squamata; family Lacertidae; genus Darevskia; species Darevskia mixta. The sequence continues at coordinate 3,490,398 of JAWWNH010000025.1, read as the reverse complement.
GCGGCCATCACCTACCTTCTATGGTTATCCCTTTAAAGAGATCCGGCGGTTGTAGATCCTGTCCGAAGCCCTGCTAGTGGCTAGGGCCATGGCATGACCCCCGGTGACGTCAGGGGAAGCTTCCAGTTGTATTTGCATCAACAAGCTCCTCCCACTGGTTGTTAACCCTAAAGTGACTCCGACCCCCGTGGGTGGAGTCTTGTGTTGCGCTCTTGTCCAATGCCTAAGCCAATACCACTCGCACGCTGTAACCAATAAAGTTGTGGCCTTATTTTACCCATTAACCTAAAATCATGTGTCCGTGTGTCTTATTTACTCCATGCGGGTGGCGGGTCATCGACTCACAACATACCACCTCTCGGTCTCCTCTTCTGCAGGCTAAACATCCCCAACTCCCTCAACCATTCCTCACAAGGCTTGGCTTCCAGACCCTTGGTCATCTTGGTCACCCTCCTCTGCACACTTTCCAGCTGCTCAATCTCCTTCTGAGAACTGCACTCCAAATGGGGTCTGACCAAGGCAGACCACAGCAGTACAATGACTTCTCTTCAGCCTTCTTCTCCTTTGCATGAGAGCGCAGCATTGCAGAAGCCTTTTTTCCCCCCCACAGTTAAAATCCGGTTTGTTTAAGCAATGAAGCATCTCCGAGCCTGTGAAGAGCACAGCCCTGACACCAGGAGGCAAGGAGCAGGGAGGGAGGGGCATGTGGACAGTGAGGGCATGCCTGGGTCCCCCGTTGCTTGTCTCGAAGAGCTTGCAGGGTTGACAACATAATGGCCCAGCCACTCGCTCCAACCATCTGTTTTCCCTCCTGTTTGATTTACTGCGTTCATTCTTCTTGGCAACGGAAGCTGAGCTTAATTAAAGGTATTTTTATGTGCATTAATAGCGTTCGTTTTTTTCTGCAAGCCAAGTCAGCAGGATGGGGAGGGAAAGCAAAACCAGCTCTCCCAGTTGTTTCTAATGGCTGGGGTGGAATTTCTCCTTCCTGCTTCCAAGGAAGTGGGTCCTTTAATTCTGGACCAAGGCACAGGGTCACAGGTTTTATGCACAAAGATTTGATACCCATGCCCAATCCCAGGGCCGGCCCAAGAAATGGTGCTGCCTGAGGCCAAGGACAAGATGGTGGCTCCCCCCATTCCAGGAACAAAAGCTAAGCAGACTGGCAATTGAACGCCACTTCAACTTCCTACAGTACCCCAGAGGGCAGGAGACACACCACTGTCTTTAGGATATATGGTTATATTTACACATCTACCGTATACAAACAGTTAGAACTGGATATGGAATAACTGATTGGTTCAAAATTGGGAAAGGAGTACGACACGGCTGTATATTGTCTCCCTGCTTATTTAACTTATATGCAGAATTCATCATGCGAAAGGCTGGACTGGATGAATCCCAAACCGGAATTAAGATTGCCGGAAGAAATATCAACAACCTCAGATATGCTGATGATACAACCTTGATGGCAGAAAGTGAGGAGGAATTAAAGAACATTTTAATGAGGGTGAAAGAGGAGAGCGCAAAATATGGTCTGAAGCTCAACATCAAAAAAACTAAGATCATGGCCACTGGTCCCATCACCTCCTGGCAAATAGAAGGGGAAGAAATGGAGGCAGTGAGAGATTTCACTTTCTTGGGCTCTATGATCACTGCAGATGGTGACAGCAGTCATGAAATTAAAAGACTCCTGCTTCTTGGGAGAAAAGCGATGACAAACCTGGACAGCATCTTAAAAAGCAGAAACATCACCTTGCCGACAAAGGTCCGTATAGTTAAAGCTATGGTTTTCCCAGTAGTGATGTACGGAAGTGAGAGCTGGACCATAAAGAAGGTTGATTGCCGAAGAATTGATGCTTTTGAATTATGGTGCTGGAGGAGACTCTTGAGAGTCCCATGGACTGCAAGAAGATCAAACCTATCCATTCTGAAGGAAATCAGCCCTGAGTGCTCACTGGAAGTACAGATCCTGAAGCTGAGGCTCCAATCCTTTGGCCACCTCATGAGAAGAGAAGACTCCCTGGAAAAGACCCTGATGTTGGGAAAGATGGAGGGCACAAGGAGAAGGGGACGACAGAGGACGAGATGGTTGGACAGTGTTCTCAAAGCCACCAACATGAGTTTGACCAAACTGCGGGAGGCAGTGGAAGACAGGAGTGCCTGGCGTGCTCTGGTCCATGGGGTCACGAAGAGTCGGACACGACTAAACGACTAAACAACAACAACAAATACAAACTGAACAAAAGATGGAGGAGCTCACAGCACTGACACCCCAACAGATCTTGCTTCTCCATTACTCACAACTTTGGATCCAGCACAGAGCATGCAGGTCTCTGTGCCTCCAGCTTGCAGCCTGATTCCAGCTCACTACCTAGTATAGAACACTACCTATTGTTCTCCTCCCTACCTAGGTGAAGACCCCTCCCCACCCCATAGCCTGGAGGGCCTCGTCACATAATTGTAGCTCTTGCAACCTGACTCATTCCTTTGTGATGCAGATGAGGACACTTAAGTGGCCAGCTAAGGTCATTATCTTCTCAAGAAACCTGTCCTTTCAGCAACTTTCTCTGTTAGATTCCAACCATCCCATCCCTGGATACAAGATACCGGTACAAGACTCCAAGGACTGGAAGGGACTCGGGGCATCGTTCACACCGACACACACACACCCCAACCCACAACAAAATGTTGAATGCATTTAACGTATCAGTTTTTGTTATTTCAATAGCAGAAGGAGTGGTATCATCAGAATGTAGGAAGCTGCCATATATCAAGTCAGATTGTTGGTCCAGCCAGCTCAGTCAACACTGAGTGGCCGTTGCTTTCTAGGTTTTCAGGCAGGGGAGGGAGGTCTTTCTTTGCCCTACCTGGAGATGCTGGGGTCTTCTGCACAGAAAAGAGAACATAAGAACATAAGAAGAGCCTGCTGGATCAAGACAATGGCCCATCTAGTCCAGCATCCTGCTTTCACACTGGCTAACCAGATGCCTGTAGGAAACCAGCAAGCAGGATTTGAGTACCAGCCCTCACCCCTCCTGTGGTTTCCTGAAGCAAAGTTGCCTCCAACCGTGGAGGCAGAGAATAGGCGCCATGGCTAGAAACCATCAGTGGCCCTCTCCTCCACGAATCTGTCTAATCCTCTTCTAAAACCATCCAAGTTGATGGCCATCACAGCTCCCTGTGGAAGGGAGTTCCATGGAACAATTATATGATGCATAAAGGACCTCCTTTGGTTGGTCCCATGGTGCTCTGCTACTGAGTTATGGTCCAGGATTGCGGGGCAGAGGGAAGGCAGTTGATCCCCACACCCCCTTGCCACAGGCGTGGCACCAACAGGGAGCCCTTTCAGCAGAGAGGCTGCCTAGCAGGACACAGGAGAAGCCGGCCTGTCCAGGATGCCCCTCTCCACCCTGTTTCTGCCTGATTTGAATCTGTGCTCGAAGGCAGCGGCCATCTGAGGTGGAGTCGGCCGAGCAGTTCAGCCCAGGGTTGTCCGCATAATAGTGCCGGCATTGATGTTGCCCAGCAGTCCGCCAGCCAGGTGGAAGTCTATTAACTGGCCCCATAAATCTCACCTCCTCCCATTAAGACCCCCGGCTAACAGGAAGGTCCTGCTCCAGCTGCCTGCCACACTTGCTTCCACGGTTCAGCAGCTCCTTCCTCAAATGGGAAAATATTTCACAGCCTCCGACACTGGAGGGGTAATAATGCCAGACCTCGTGTTGGCGCCTCAATGATGCTGGGCCAAGGAATTCTTTTTTTTTTTTTTTTTTTTTTAATTTTTTTTTTTCACATTTAAAATAATTTTTATTGAATTTATAACATCATTATAACATCATTACAATCACATAAACAATCATATATCCATCAAACAACCTCAAAACTTTCATTCTAACACTTCCATACCTTACCACTAACTTACATGCATACATCCCATTTGTCTCTACATACATATCCATACCAACATACAAATTTCATATACCTCAAATTTCATATACCTCAATATCCCCCCTACCCCCCTTCCCACCCCCCCTCATCCCTCCCTTCTTCCACCTTCTTTAATCTTACCTCTAAAACTACTTCCTACAGTTATTCCTCATGTTCGCTATTTCTAATCTTTTCTCTTATTGCTAATCTCCATCTTCTCCAATTACATTTACTCTTTTTACTCAGCCTATTTGTTATTATCACTTACATTCCTCTACTTCTTTTAAACCTATATTTTCTCTTATCCTTGTACTAATCTAGACAAATCATTAAATCTGTTCTTATTCTTTCCTTTCTCAAATATTCCTCCACATAAATCCATTCTCCCCTGATTTTTTGTTTGTTAATATTCCTTATCGCCGCTGTCATCTTTGCCAGGTTCATATATTCCACCAATTTTAAATACCATTCTTCTATCTTTGGGGTCTCTTCATTTTTCCAATACTGCGCCAGCAATATTCTCGCTGCTGCACTTGCATAAAGGAATATATTTTTCCTGTCCTCTGGGACGTTCTTCGGGATTATACTTAAAATCAACGCCTCGGGAGTTTTGGCAAAGGTAAATTTCAGCATTTTTTTCATGTTTTCGTATATTAAATTCCAATATTGCTTTACCTTAATACATCCCCACCAGCAGTGGTAGTAATCCCCTATCTTGCCCTTACACTTCCAACAACTAATTTCGGTTTTATATATTTTTGCAATTCTCGCCGGGGTCAGGTGCCATCGATAAATTGTTTTCATGATATTCTCTTTTATGTTTGTGCATGCAGTAAATTTTATGTTTTCCTTCCAGATGCTATCCCATTGGTTTCTATTTATATTTTTCCCCAAATCTTGTGCCCATTTTATCATTACATCTTTGACTTCATCTTCTTTTAATTCCCACTCTAATAAGATTTTGTACATCTTGGCCAAAACTTTTTCATTTTTTCCCATCATTATTTCTTGTAATTTTGATTTTTCTTCCATAAATCCCCTTTCCAAATGTTTTGTGAATAACTCCCTTATTTGCCAATAATTAAGCCAACTCGAACAATGATTTTTTAATTGTTCATATGATTTTATATTCCAACTATCCTTCTCTTTTATTACTATATCTTGATAGGTTAGCCATTTCTCTTCATTATTTTTTATTATAGTTGACATCTCGAATGGGGAGATCCACCATGGGGTTTTGGGTTCTAGAATGTACCTGTGCTCCCCCCAAATCTTTATTAAGGATTTCTTGAAAATATGATCTTTAAATTCTCTGCATTTATTCCATTCTTCTTGCATTAGATAAGCGTGCCATCCCATTTTATTTCTGAATCCTTCTAATTCTAGTAAGTCTCTATCCTCTAAGACTATCCAATCTCTAATCCAGCACATTCCTGCCGCTGCGTGGTATAGTTTCAAATCAGGAACCCCCCATCCTCCCCTTTCTTTCGAATCTGTTAGCAATTTGTATTGGATTCTCGGCCGTTTTCCTCCCCAAATAAATTTACTGATATCCTTTCTCCAAATTTCAAAGCTTTCTTTTTTGTCCACAATAGGTAGCATTTGGAACAGGAATAACATTTTCGGCAGTACTGCCATTTTAATCGTTGCTATTCGCCCCATTATAGATTGATTCAATGTCTCCCATCTATTCAAATCTCTCTTTATCTCCTTCCATACTCTTATATAGTTGTCTTCAAATAGGTTTATATTCTTTTCCGACACAACAATACCTAAATATTTTACCTTCTTTACTATCTCCCATTCTGTAATTTTACTTAATTCTGCTATATTCTTTTTTGTCATATTTTTTATCATTATTTTCGTTTTTTTCCCATTGATTTTTAATCCTGCCACCTCCCCAAATTGTAATAATATTTTTTCCAAATTTGCTATTCCCTCTACTGGTTCTTCCATCATTACTATCATATCATCAGCAAAGGCCCTAATCTTATGTGTATGATGATTTCCAACCCTTATTCCTTCTATTGACTCCTCCTGTTTTATATCCTCAATTAAGCATTCTATTGCTAATATGAATAACAGAGGGGACAGTGGACATCCCTGTCTTGTCCCCTTTGATATTTCAAATTCTTCTAATATTTCGCCGTTTAGAATTAATTTTCCCCTTTGCTGGGTATAAATTGCTTTTATCCCTTTTTGAAATTCCCCCTCAATCCCTCTTTCTTCTAATACCCTCCTTAGGAAGTCCCATTCAACATTATCGAACGCCTTTTCGGCGTCTAAGAACACGAATGCAGCTCTTTTGCTTGGTCTCCACTCTAGGTATTCTATCAGGTCTAATAATACCCTCATATTGTATGCCATTTTCCTCTTTGGTAGAAATCCCTGTTGACTTATGCCAATTATCCTATTTAAAATTTCCTTCAATCTGTTTGCCAATACCTCCGCATAAATTTTGTAATCGACATTCAATAACGAAATGGGCCTAAAATTCCCTACCTCCAAATTTTGTTCTTCACTCTTTGGGAGGAGCACTATATATGCTTCCTTCCAAGAGTTTGGCAACCTTCCTTCCCCCATAATATTATTTACCAATTTCTTATAGACTCCTATTATTTCTTCTTCAAATACTTTATAATGTCTAGCTGATAATCCATCCATTCCCGGTGATTTTCCTAATTTAAGCTTTTTAATCGCCTTTTTAATTTCTTCCTCACTGATTGGATTATTTAATAATCTCCTTTCCTCCTCATTAATTTGTGTCCAATTCTTTTTTCTGAAATATTTTTCCAATTTTGCCTCTTCTATCTTCCGACCTTGATATAATGATTTATAATATTTAGACATACAATTTTTGATCTCATCTGCGTCTGTTCTGATCCTTCCTCCATCTCTGATACTTATAATTGTTCTTTCCTTCTGCTTCTTTCTGAGCTGCCACGCTAACAACTTTCCTACTTTCCCTCCCCACTCGAAAGTCTTCTGTTTCATCCATTTTACCTTCTTTTCTATTTCATTTCCTAAAATATTATTTAATTCTTTTTGCAAAACTTTGATTTGGGTAGCCACCTCTGTCTTTCCTGGATTTCGTGCCAATTCTTTTTCTTTTTTGCCTATCTCTTCTTTTATTTTATTCAAATTTTCTTCCCTCACTCTCCGCACCCGGTTTTTTTGCTGTATGTAAAGCCCTCTTACGAATGCTTTATTTGCATCCCAGATTGTTGCTAGCTCCGAGTCTTTTTCTGTATTATTTACAAAGAACTCTTTTATTAAATCTTTACATTTCTTTACAAACTCCTCATCGTTTAACAGACATTCGTCCATTCTCCATCTTGTTTTCCTGATCTCTCTCTCTCTTATCTTTAACATAATTGGGTTATGGTCTGAAAGTGATTTATTCATTATTTCACAATTCTTGGCTTTTAGCATCAATCCCGTGGTTACCCAAATCAAATCAATTCTCGCCATCGATCTTTTAACATCCGAATAATGTGTGTATCCTTTTTCTTCTACATGTTTCTCTCTCCAGCCATCATACATTTCATAACTCTCCACCAAATCGAAAAAGGTAGCAGGTAACTTTCCTTTATTCCCTTTCCTCTTACTTGTTCTGTCCCATTCAGGATTTACTACTCCGTTGAAATCGCCTGCCCATATCATCTCCTCTTCCTTTACTGTCTCTTCTAACATTTGTCTCAATTTTTGAAAAATTTTTGTTTTACAACCATTCGGCGCATATACATTTATCACAATTACATTCCCCCTTGACGTGTATATTCTAATACCTACTATCCTCCCCTCCTCATCTTCAAATATTTTCTCCCCTTTGATTCCTCTCCTCACATATGTTACTACCCCTCTTTTTTTCTCTTTATCCAATGCCATAAATTCATTACCCATTGTTTTATTACATAAAATTTTTCCATGTTTTTTGGCCACATGTGTTTCCTGAAGGCAGACTATATCCCATTTCCCCTTTTTTAATAAATGTTCCACCCTGTTCCTTTTCCCTTTATTATTTAACCCATTCACATTCCAGGAGATAATATTTAAATTCATTTCTTTAATTACTTTATTTACTTTCTCCCCCTTTAATTATAAAAAGAAAAGAAAAAAACAAACAAAAACTCAATAGGCAGTTATGTCAATTACATGCGTAAATGCAGGGCTGCAAAGTCATACAAACTCCAATCAGGCTTTATTGTCTCTCTCAAGGTCTTTCTTCTTCCTCCTCTTGTTCTTCCCGTTCCTCTTCTTCCTTTCGATCCTCTCTTTCTAAACCGAGTTCTTTTCTATATCTGCTGCAAAATCTTTCTGCCTCCTCTGCAGTCCTAATCCTCTTCTTTCTTTCCTTAAAAATAAATGAAACTCCCTCCGGAAACTCCCATGTGTACCACGTGCGTTTCTTTCTTAGAGCCTCCGTCAATTTTTTGTATTTCAGTCTCTTATCAGTCAATCGTTTTGGGATTTCTTTGTAAATCGCGATCGTCCTCCCGTCTATCACTAGGTCCGTTTGTTTCTTTTTCTGAAGAATTTTCTCTCTTAATAGCATTGAGCTGAAGAAAATTAAGCAGTCTGCCGGTCTTTTTACTCCTCTCACGCTCCTCTGTTTGTCCACTCTTAATCTATAAATTTTATCTATATCCAAGAGGAGTTGGTCTTCTGCAACAGCCAACCAGGTTGCTAATTCTTTTCTTATCCTTTCTTCTATTTGCTCATTCCCTAGATCTGGGACGCCTCTCAGGCGCAGAATATGCGCCTTCTGCTTCATTTCAAGCATGGCCATTTGGTCCGCCAGCTCCTCTTGCCTTCTCTTTATTTCGCTCATTTCTTCTTCTTCTCTTTCTCGCGTCCTCTTAAATTCTTTCTGCTCCGCCGTGATCTTTTTGATTGTGTCATCATGTTTCTGGACCTTTAAATTTGTTTCTTTCATATTTTTCTCTAAGTCTTTATTTTTCCCAAACAAGTCCTTTATTTGCCCAGACATCTCTTCTATTACCTTTGCATTTGTTTCCACTTTTTCCAGCATGGCATCCATTTTTTCATTTAAACTCTTATTCATCTGCGCTAAAGTCTCTTGGATATTTGCCATCACGTCTCCTTCTCCTGGTATTAATGATTGTCTCTTTTGCAAAACTGTTGGAATCTGGGACGTTCCTTGCTCTCCTTTTGGTTTTTTCCCCGCCATCAGCTCTATTTTCTCCTTCTTCCCTGGGATGTTCCCGTCTGGGTTTTTAGGGAGACATTAAACTTTCAAAAATTTCATGGAAAAAAGAAGTTGCATTCCCAATTTCCCTCCCGGCCAGTAGGTGTCGCTGTTTCTCTGCCAATAGTTACCTTCTCGATTCTCTCTCCTCTCCTCCTAACTTCCGTAAAGAAACCGGAAGTTCATCCACTCAGCATTTATACTTCAGGGATGTCTTCTCCATTTTAAGTGGAGCCCCTTTCTCCTTTTCTCTCACTTCTTCTTTGTTTTATTTAATACGCTGTTTCCCCATTCCTTTCTCTCCGATTCCCCTTCTCTTTTACACCGCCTTCGCGTCAGTCCGCTCTCCGGTTCCCACTCCTCCGTGGTGACCCCGAGCCCAACTGACGCCTTCGCTAAAATGTCTATTTGCGTTTTTGACTATCGATTTGTCTTCGCCTCTCGCGCTATTCCTCAAATAGGGCCTCTCTTTCTGCAATATTTCACCATGGGAATTAAAACCGTCCCCGGACTTTTTCTTTCTCCCCCTGAGTCTTTTTTTAGCTTTCTATTCAATAAAAGAGCATTCAGACTCACGGATCGTGTTTCCTTTATTTTTTCTTCTGTCCGGAGGTTTCAGGCGCTGGCTACGCAAGTCTTCGGGTGCCTCAGCGGGTTTCGGTAAGTTGTTAGAGCGTCCGGCTCTCCTCCACTTCTCTACCCTGCCGGTTTCGCCGTGGAGCTCGCCTTTCCGACGCTGCCGTTTATTTCGGCGAGGGTCCCGTACCTTCGCCTTTTAACTTCTTTGGGGGGGTGGTTTTGGGCACCTTTTCACCCCCTTCTCCTCTAACCCGCTGTTACCGAGTCGCCTGGCTCAGGCAGGTTCTCGGATTGCGACCTGCCGCTAGCGCGCCCTCACCGGAAGCCCATTCTGGGCCAAGGAATTCATGGTGCAGGACCGAGGCTGGCTCATGGCGGGCACTCCATCTCCCCAAACTGCCTGTCTCTTTCACGCTCCCCTGTGAAGCCTCAGGGTGAAGCCAGAGCTGGCAAGTGAGGGGGCGCTGAAGGGCTCATCTCCTGTCACCACTGTGTTGTAAGAATTTGAGGACGTATCCAGGTAAGCGGGTCCGATTCCGGGTGGAATCCCAAAACCCCAGCAGGACGTTGTTTGAAACCCCCGCTGTCGGAAAACAGAGACCGGACCAGAGTTCTAGTGAGAAGCGAAGAGGCTGCTAAGCCTGACCAGTTTATTAACGTATATAACTGTTGGCAACAGGGTTCCTCTCACGCAGCAGACGTCGGAGGAAGAACCCTGAACAAAAGGACAGTTGGACTTATATACAGTTTTGACACAATACATGACAAAGGAAGAAACAGGATTACACAGGTGCGGTAAGAAGGATTTTCAGGGATTGAATAGGTCCCAGGAAGGGAGGAGACCCTTTGGGTGGGTCGCGTGTGGGTGGAGGGAGTCTTTCCAGGTGGCTGTTATCTTCATTAATGTCTTTTCTCTTTATTTACAGGTACCCTGGAGCCATATGGGAGTCACCCAATGGGATATCCGGGCAGAAGGACGTGCGTTTCCTCCCATTGACGTGATTTACTCAATAAAGCTTTATTATTGGATCGGGGTGTCTGTGTGCTTATGCAAAAACCTATGTTGCAGATAACAATTGGTAACACTTAACTTGAGATACAAACGTTTCAGAGGTGTGGATACATTTCAAGTTTACAGTATACAAGAGATACATACAGTTTACATGACAAGTGGATAATAAAGGAGTGCTTTTGAGATCCCAGATTTTGTTTGTTTTCCTTTATTTATGGGTGGGGATAACCATAGACCTTTTCCTGATCGCTGTTCCCTGAGATATGTTTGTCAGTTGTCACCGGATATTGTAATGGTCACATTGTGATTCCACAAGGGAAGCGGCTCAACGGAAGGGGCTGTGGGCAAATGGCTGTCCTCGCCCTACCCCCTTTCCCCCCCCCCCAACAACTGCAAGGTAACAAAGATCAGGTCCCTTTGCCTATGAAAGCATGAGAAAGGAGGTACAGCCCAAGTGGTCCCCAGAGCCGTCTTCCCCATAGGGCTTAGTGGTGCGTTGCACCAGGGCGCTGGCTTCTCAGGGGCGCCCCAGCAAGTGGGGAAGCTGTGCGGCTTTGCCGGCAGCCTCCCCTTTCCCTGCACGCCCGCCAGCTGCGCCCCACCAACCATAAGGCTGGTGGGCGTGCAGCTTGCCTCCCAAGCCTCTGCGGGGATCGCTCTCCCACAGCGGCATATGGGGGGGCAACTCTCACCCATGGCTGGTAGTGTGCATCTACGGCCACCTCAACACTATCCGTGGTAATTTGGAGGCGCTGGGCGGATATTTGCACCCCGGCGCCACATCTGCTAAAGACAGCCCTGGTGGTCCCAGTTAAGTGCCTTCACTGGAGCAGAGGAAGGAGCAATTGTCAGATATTTCCTGTGCCTGGAGAGGAAAACCGGAGGCTTACCATTCACAAGGATCTGGTGGGAAATGAAAGGCCAGCATCTTTGTCTGTCAAGAGCACTCCTGTGTAAGGAGGAACTAGAGAATGAATCTTCAAAACTGCCTGGGAAACTAGCCTTACGAGAAATGGTGGCAGGAGTTGGGTATGTTCAAGCTGCACATGAATCAACAGTGTGATGCAGCAGCAAAAAAAAATCGAATGCCATTCTAGACTGCATCAGCCAAACCTGAGTGCCCAGATCAAGGGAAGTAATAGTATCAGACCCCACCTGGAGTCCCATGTCCAGTTCTGGGCACCACAGTTTAAGAAGGATATCGACCAGCTGGAAGGCTTGCAGAAGAGCTGACCGAGATGATCAAGGGTCTGGAAACCAGGCCTTATGAGGAATGGTTGAGAGAGTTGGAGAAGAGAAGAATGACAGGTGATATGAGAGCCATCTTCAAATATCTGAAGGGCTGCCATGTGGAAGACGGAGCAAGTTTGTTTTCTGCTGCTCCAGAGGGTGGGCCTTGTGCTGGTCCCGTGGGTTACCCATAAGGCGAGGTCGAAGTCCGGTCCATGGTCAGAGGTGCAACGAAAGGCAGTCCGTAATAATTGAAGCTAGGTGCAGGGCAGGGAGGCAGGCGAAGTCAGGAACAGGTAGGCAAGCAGGGAACCAGGGCGGGTCAGGAACTCTAGCAGGAAAGCAGGACAGGTAGCAAGCAGGACCACCGACAGGAACTGGTCACCAATGATGTTGCTCCTGCAACTTGGGCTGGGGCTGGCTGGCTTTTATCTGCCCCGAGGCAGAGGGCGGCCCTGATCCTCTGGTGACTCGCCTCTCCTGGCTTGGAGGCGAGCACTCCTCCTGTGGGAACTTAGTTCCCTTTGCCTCTCTGCCCTTCGCCTCTGCAGCTCAGGAGAGGCTGGAGGGTTCCCGGACCCAGAGGCAACCTCAGCTTCCCCTGACAGGGCTGGGAGTGGAGCACCTGCAGGCAATGGGTCCTCCATCCCAGCAGGAGCCAGAGCAGACTCAGCCAATGCCTGCACCTGAGGATCCAGCACAGGTGAGGACCCTTCAGACTCAAGCCCTAGCCCCGGCTCTGCTGGTTCTGGAGGCGGGGAATCCTGTGCAGGCTGGGATCCCTCAGGTTCAGCATCTGAGTCTGAATCCCAGGCCATCACAAAATGTTAGGAAGAACTTTCCAACAGTAAGAACTGATCAACAGTGAAACAGACTCCCTTCGAAGATATTGGGCTCTCCTTCATGGAAGATTTTCCAACAGAATTTGAATGGCCATCTGCCGGGGATTCTTCAGCTGTGATTCCTGCACTGCAGTGGATCGGACTAGGTGATCCTTGCGATCCCTTCCAGCTTTCCAGTTCTATGGCTTTATGAAACACTCCATGTGAAATAGTAAAATCCAGTCTGTATGACGTCCCGGAGGCCATGCTGGAAAGAGCAAGCAGCTCACATTCTGTTAGGCAGTGTTTGGGTAGCACATCATCACAGATTGTGTTTCTAGTCCTCATTAGTGGCAGTGGGGTCCTGGCTGCCCCAGAAGTGGGACATTGCTTCACAAGATTTGGCACAGACATGCAAGGGAGATGGGTTTAACCGCCCAACTCGCTCTTCTTCTGGGAACTCAATATGTGCCACATTTTTTATTTTTAAAATTTTATTCCACCTGCTTAATCAACAAAACCTCTAAGTGGTATATATGAATCGCTATAAAATATTCATCGAAAATACATACAAGGTTGAAAACAAACAGAGAAGACACCTCCCTTCCCCACTTAGCCCTACGCTGGGCTTCCTGGCACCCTCATCCAAGGAGCAGGAGGGAAGCTTCCGCTCATAGAAGAGGCTCATTGGGCTTTCCTGGGCAGTGGCAGAGATGCCAGCCTGGGTGTGGCCCTGCCTTTTCATTAGCAGACAGAAGCCCACCTGCCTTTCACCCCACCTGCCTTCCTAGGCCTCTTGTTCACATCCGGGCATCACCAAGGGACATAGCTGTCAGCCCTCCCTTTTTTTGCAGGAAACTCCCTTATTCCAATGCCGTTTCCCGCTGCTATCCTGGATTGTTGATATCCCTTAGATTTCCCAGATTTCAAAGGAAGCAGCTCCTCTCCCTCCCTGCCGGCCAGGGAGGCTCCTCAGCTGCGTTGCTCGGCTGCCAAGTCTTCTTCAGGTAAGAATCCCTCCATTCCAGACTCTTCCGTGGTTGTCGCCTCACCTAGTGGGGCTTGTCACCACTCCTGCTCATCTGGTGCAACCCTGACATCATGCCAGTGGCGTAGCGTGGGGGGTGCAGGGGGTGCCAGCTGCACCGGGCGCAACATCTGGGGGGCGCGCTCGCACTCGCAGCTCTCTGCCCCTGCCTGGCTCACTCACTCTCTCTGAGCACGGGAGAGAACTGAGCACAGGAGAGAACCGCGGCAGCGGCAAAAAAAAAACAGCTGAAAGGGGGGGACGACAAAGCAGGCACTTTAAAAGCGCCTGCTTTGTCTTCCTTTCACCCACTTTCAGCTGTTTTTTTCGCCCCGGCATGGAGGAGAGGGGCGGGCCAGTAGCATGGAGGAGTGTCACCCCTTCTGGCTCTGGTCTGCCCCTCTCCTCCATGCCGACGCCGTAGCTCCGCCCGGGAGCGCAGCAGCAAAAAAACCCCGCTGAAAGGGGTTTTTTCAGTGGCTTTTTTTGCCGCGGCATGGGGCAAAGGAGTCGCTCCGTGCGCATGCGCGTTGTGACGTCATGCGCACGGAGCGACGCCCCGCCCCCAGGGGTGCCGCTTGGCTTGCCGCCCCGGGCACCCAAGCGGCACGCTACGCCCCTGCATCATGCATTTTATAGGGTAGGGGGCACTGAAGGTGAGTTTATGGAAACGGAGGTGGGTTGTGGCCCAGAAAAGTTTGGGAACCACTGGTTCAGGAAAAAAGGCAAGTAAAAGGAGTCATGATAGAGGCGTATAAAATTAGGGAAAGCAGCAAGGCATTCACATATTTGGAATCCGGCAGGAAATTTTGGCACATAGGACTCCATTAGCCACCGGCTGTTCTCTCCTCCACAGCACTCAAGAGCAAACACACTTTGGACTGAGGCTAGTTTTTGAGATGGACACTAAAAGAGGAATAGACAAATTCATGGAGGAGAAGGCTAGCCATGGCTGCTAGCCAGGATGGCTAAGCTCTGTCTCCACAGTTGGAGGCAGAGATTCTTCTGAATACCAGTTGCTGGAGACCACAGGATGGGGGAGAGGGGCTGTTGTGCTCAGATTCTGCCTGTGCACTCCTTTCCCAGTTCTACAATTCTATGAGTCTATGCTTTTGTGAAGTCTACATCATTTCTACTTGAACTGGCCATTTTGCCACAGCTGTCAACTTTCGGATTTGAAAATAAGGGATTTTTTCAAACTTTCGGATTTGAAAATAAGGGATGCTGCGAGGGCGGTGCAATGGCAGCAAGTAGCCTCGCCACCCTGCGCTCCAGAGGCTGCGCGCGAACGGGTGAGCGAAAGAGCGAGCATATAGACAGCAGGCTGTCTGTCTGTCTGTCTGTCTGGTTGGGCGTGAGGGTCTGGCTGCACAAGGCATGCAAGCTCCGCCCCCAGTCGGTCTCAGACTCCTTATTGGCAGCCGAGCAACGCAGCTGAGGAGCCTCCCTGGCCGGCAGGGACGGAGAGGAGCTGCTTCCTTTGAAACCCGGGAAATTTGAGGGATATCAACAATCCGGGATAGCAGCGGGAAACGGCATTGGAATAAGGGAGTTTCCCGCAAAAAAAGGGAGGGTTGACAGCTATGCATTTCACTCTTCTGTCATTGTTGCATTCTGACTATTTAGAGCTCGAAATTTTTCTCGAAATGACACACCACCCGAGTTATGCTTGGTTTTTTGGCGAATTTTGACACACCAAGCTCAAAAGGTTGCCCATCACTGGCCTAGGGCTTGCTGATTAGAAGGTCGGCGGTTCAAATCCCTGCGATGGGGTGAGCTCCCATTGCTCGGTCCCTGCTCCTGCCAACCTAGCAGTTCGAAAGCACATAAAAGTGAAGTAGATAAATAGGTACCGCTCCGGCGGGAAGGTAAACGGTGTTTCTGTGCGCTGCTCTGGTTCTCCAGAAGCGGCTTAGTCATGCTGTCCACATGACCCGGAAGCTGTACGCTGGCTCCCTCGGCCAATAATGCAAGATGAGCGCCGCAACCCCAGAGTCGGACACGACTGGGCCTAATGTTCAGGGGTCCCTTTACATTTACCCAGACATTTGGAATGTTGATGTGTTTTTTTAATCTGCTTTTAGTTCACCACGGGTTTTATTTTTTGAATGTTTTAAAGAATTGATTTTCCTGTTTTTACTTATAAATGTATTCTCTTTGTTAACTGCTTTGAGGTTGGTTTGTTTTTACAATCAAGCAGTATACTGATGTCATGAAATAAATGAATTAATAAATAAGATTTCAAAATATCATATCTGTGTGGTTACATAGGTGTAGAGGCCTGGTAACAAAAGCAAAACGAATTCAGAAGGAAACAATGAATCAACATAAATTAGCAAAGACATCCCATGCAGTTTTGAGCCATAAGCTCCTTTAAAAGATAAGGTAAACAGTGATATATAACCACATAACATTTGTGCTTTTCCAAAAAAGATTAATGGGCCAAGTGGGGGCTTAGGGGGCGGGAAATTGGTTATGATTAATATATGATATAAATAGATAGCAAACAACATATAAAGCATCACGTTTGACCAAGCCTCTGGAGAGGCAAGCCTTCAGAAGAGAAACCTACCATATAGGTCCTTGATCAATAGGAATGCTTTGATGAGTAATGTCCTAGCGATTTCCTAGAGAATTTGTAAGCAGACGCCAGCCAGAACATTGCAATTCCTCCACTCATGCCATCTATGCCTGTGTCCTCCATCACAATATACAGGTTGAACCACTCCTATAGCTGATGGAAGGCCCAGAAGGAAGGTACCAAGGATGCAGGGATCTTAAAGGGGATGAATGAAGCTGAATGTTGTAAAATTCAGGACAGAGAAAAGAAAGGACATCTTCACACACACTGCATAGTTAAACTGTGGAACTCCCTTCCGCTGGAGGCAGTAATGGGCACCAACCTGGATGGATTTAAAACCTAAAAAGGTAAAGGTAAAGGGACCCCTGACCATTAGGTCCAGTCGTGTCTGACTCTGGGGTTGCGGCGCTGGACCCGGCGTACAGCTTCCAGGTCATGTGGCCAGCATGACAAAGCCACATCTCTGGCGAACCAGAGCAGCGCACGGAAACGTCGTTTACCTTCCCGCCGGAGCGCTACCTATTTATCTACTTGCACTTTGACGTGCTTTCGAACTGCTAGGTTGGCAGGAGCTGGGACCGAGCAACGGGAGCTCACCCCGTCGCAGGGATTCGAACCGCCGACCTTCTGATCAGCAAGCCTTAGGCTCTGTGGTTTAACCCACAGCGCCACCTGGATGGCTTTAAAAGATGGCTTTAAAAGAGGATTGGACAAATTCACGGAGGAGACGCTATCAATGGCTACTAGCCACAATGTCTATTCTGTGCTTCCATGGTCGGACGCAACAACACTCTTCCCAATAGAGGCATCTGGTTGGCCACAGCGAGAAAAGCAGATTCTGGATTAGATGGGCCATAGATCACTTCAGATGGTGACAGCAGTCACGAAATTAGAAGACGCCTGCTTCTTGGGAGAAAAGCAATGACAAACCTAGACAGCATCTTAAAAAGCAAAGACATCACCTTGCCGACAAAGGTCCGTATAGTTAAAGCTATGGTTTTCCCAGTAGTGATGTACGGAAGTGAGAGCTGGACCATAAAGAAGGCTGATCGCCGAAGAATTGATGCTTTTGAATTCTGGTGCTGGAGGAGACTCTTGAGAGTCCCATGGACTGCAAGAAGATCAAACCTATCCATTCTTAAAGAAATCAGCCCTGCGTGCTCACTAGAAGGACAGATCCTGAAGTTGAGGCTCCAGTACTTTGGCCACCTCATGAGAAGAGAAGACTCCCTAGAAAAGACCCTGATGTTGGGAAAGATGGAGGGCACAAGGAGAAGGGGACGACAGAGGATGAGATGGTTGGACATTGTTCTCGAAGCTACTAACATGAGTTTGGCCAAACTGAGAGAGGCAGTGAAGGATAGGCATGCCTGGCGTGCTCTGGTCCATGGGGTCACGAAGAGTTGGACATGACTGAACGACTGAACAACAACAAGGCCTGATGTTATGTTCTTGTGTTCTTATGTTCATTGGTTCCATAGTTCACAAAGAGGACTCCCGACATCCCCAGGACTCTGGCAGTGATCTTTAATACAGTGGTACCTCTGGTTACGAACTTAATTCATTCCAGAGGTCCATTCTTAAACTGAAACCATTCTTATCCTGAGACGCGCTTTCACTAATGGGACCTCCCGCTGCGCACACGCCTCTGGCGCACAATTTCCATTTGCATCCTGGGGCAAAGTTCGCAACCAGGAGCCGCTACTTCCGGGTTAGCGGAGCTCATAACCTGAAGCATTCGTAATCAGAAGCATTCGTAACCAGAGGTACCACTGTATCTGATCTTTCAAATGAGCTAGGATAGTTAACACCAGCCTCTCAGGGCCACCATGAGGGAGTAATTCCTGCTGAGTGACAGTTAGGGGGTGTTTGATAAGATGTCGGATGGCACAACCCAAGCCAATGAACCTTAACAGTTTGGATGCGCTCCAGCAGTTGGGCTCCCGTGGAATGATAAATCACACATGCAACAGATAAACCAGATATTGCTCTGAGCCTCTGAATAGCAGTTGTATTTTATTTCTTTACACGCTTCCTAGGAGGTCCAGGAAAGGAAGGAAGTGAAGGGGAGAGCAAAGGGGGGAGTCAGCATGCAAACCTTTCTCTGAACACAGAAGGGCTCATCGAATCATAATATTGTAGAGTTGGAGCAAATCCCAAGGGCCGGCATCACAGCTAAAGAATCCCAGGCAGGCAGCCCCCCAACCTCTGTTTAAAAACCTCTGATGAAAGAGAATCCACCGCCTTCTCAATCTTCTCCTGTAGGAACCTGCTCCCACAGGAGGCTGTGATAGCCACCGACTTGGATGGCTTGAAAAGAGAATTCAACAGATTCATGGAGGAGCAGGCTATCAATGGCGACCAGCTATGATGGCTCCACTCTGCCTCCGCAATCAGAGGCAGCGATGCTTCTGAATACCAGTTGCTGGAAACGGCAGGAGGGGAGAGGCAGGGGCGTCTTACCCATAGAGGCTAGTGGTGTGGGGCGCCAGGGCACCAAGTTCTGGAGGGCACCAGGGAAGAGGCGGAGACTGGACGTGGCACCTCCCGGCATCAGCTCACCGCCCTCGCCTGCCTCCGTCATGCTGCGCCAAAGCAGCACTGCGCCCGGAGCCTCCGTCTACCGTGGTCACCGCGGCACAAAGTGGCCAGCTGAGCCAGGAGGTGCTGCGTCCAGCCTCCACCTCTTCCCCACTGGAGGAGCCACCCTCCAGCCTCTGACTGCCTTCTCCAGCCCCGCCGGCAGCACCGTCCTCCCTAAAAAAAATCTGGGAAATGGGGGGGGCGCCGGAGGGAGCTTTGCACCATGGCGCCAGATATGCTTAAGCCGGCCCTGGGGAGAGGGCTTTTGTGCTCAAGTTCTAGTTTTGGCTTGCCAGAAGAGGCATCTGGTTGGGCACTGCAGGAACTGGATGCAGAAGTAGATAGGTCCAGTGGCCTGATCCAGCAGGCTCTTGCATGGCTATGTCCCTCCCTCCCCTTGAAGTAATGACACAGACACATTATATGAATTTTAATGGGCGTGAAGGCCACAACTTTATTGGTTACGGATGTAGAGCGGTATTGGCTTAGGCATTGGACCCTAACAGGCTATATCGGACCCCAACCCGTGTGTTGGAAGTCTGGGAAGGGTTAATCACCCAGAGAGTAGCCCCATTGATGTACATCGAATGGAACTCCCCCTGTGATCATCGTTGGGGCGTGCCTTGGGCCCTAACCTCCCTAGGCTTTGGACATGGCCATGCCCCCGGAATCCGTTTACTGGAATACCCTTCAAGATAGAGCTGAGGAGGGGAGGTAGCACCATCACCTGCCCCTATGACGCAATATTCCAATGCCTAACCGCCAAACCAAAGTTGTGACGATTTGCTATGAGGTAGGTGAAAAAACCCGAATGGCTAATCCGCACGGGAAAAAGAACTACCAGGCTCCTCGGCCAACCAAGGCAACCAACCGAAGTCCATAGCAAGGTCAAGGGCTAAGAGTAAGGGTGGGATGGTGGGTGAACCTAACAGCTGGGGAGCGGGGCGGAGAAGGGAGGATTTCCCGCCCGCTTCCTGCTTAAACGGCAGCAGGACACGCCCCCAGACCGACCTGATTGGTCGGCCAGAGGATGATGCGGGCAGGAGAGCCCCTGACGCATCGGGCTGAATTCCAGCCCAGCAGGCGGGTCAGTCGTGACGCCTGCAAAGCCACCTCCTGTTGAAGACGGAGGTGGGGGCTTCTGATGTTCTCATTTTCTTATGACTTCCACAGAAACCCTCTAAGCACCTTCTTCTCTTTTTTCTTTTTTTTAATAATAAACATCTTTGTTATAATGAAATAGTTTCATGTCTCTTATTATACCTCTCCTTTACTCCCTTATACAAAGTGTCTATTATCACGATGGTATCACCAATCAAGGGGGGGGGGAAGGAAAAAGAAAAACAACAAAAACAAACAGACAAACCAACAAACAAACAAACAAACAAAAACCCGAAGAACATACAACATTAAATACATAGACTTCCTGTTCAACCCAAAAGCATAATCAAGTACTAAACATGAATGTCTTCCTTGTTATTATTCCTCTTTTAACCTCATTTCGAATACATTCTTTTATCTTTCTGCACCCTTACCACTTATAGCCATCTTCTATGTCTTCAAAGGTCACTCAAAGGCTGTCATGGTTATCATACCCTTGCTATAATTTCGAACATATATTTTGTATTTACACCATTTGTCTTCAAATTTTTGCTTAGAGTTGCCCCTCAGATTATTAGTTAGATAGGCCATCTCAGCAAATTCTTGAAGTTTTTGAAGCACCTTCTTCTCTGAACAGGCTCAGAACCACCAGCATAAACAGGACGTGTAATGCTTTTTCTGTGGTTTACTGTCAGGGACTGGGCAGAGGAGGAATGGTGGAGAACGCCTCCCCAGCCTGACCCTTCCAGAGAAGGAGACAGTTCAGAATTACAACAGGGGTCTGAGGGAGGTCACAGCTCAGAGGCAGATGAGGGGGAAAGCTGGGAAATAACTGGAGAGGAGGAAGAAGAAGACGCACCAGGGGAGCGACAGCTGATAGACTCAGTGTCTTTAGAGAGCATTCCAGACCCTCCCTCCCAGAACACGGCAGGCCTTGAAAGTAGGAGAGCAAAGAGCTCAGAGGGCACATCCCAGCACCCGTAGTGATGACTCATGAGGAAGTGGGAGGGAGTGGAGATTCACTCGGAGCAACGCCATTATTCCGAGAGGCCACATTCCCAAGCCTCTCTCTGTGAATATTGAACAAAAGCAGGTGGTAAGAACTTTCCCTTGTCTTGTCCATTCCTGGCAACCTGCCATGGGGGTTGGTTCCTCTGCTGCCTGACATTTACTGTCCAGGGTTCATTTTGGGTTGAGAGGTTCCTACAAGGAAATAGAAAGCCTCCGCTCCTCTTGAGGTATAGGGAAGGGGGCATTGCCCCCCCCAATGATTTTGCATCACAATCCCATCCCAGCAGCATCCAGCTCACTTTGTTTTTGCTGGAGACACAGCCTCAGCCTCTCTTGCCACAGCCACCCGCCTCCGCCCTGCCCACCTAGTTAGGGGTCTTGTTCCCCACTTCTTGACGGAGGGCTTCCCTCGGCTCCTCAGTGTCAGGATCCAGGCTCCCCGGAGCCACCGAGACCATCTGCATAATCTTATCCAGGCAATTTGTGCAGGCCACCTTCGGGTCATAGCGATCAGTTGAAGCCACTTATCTGCCCATTTTCTTCCCCATAATATTAGGCTAATTTGATTACTCTGCAACCTGGCTGTGCTGTGGCAGAATAATTGGGAGGCTTTTCACCCAAGGCAGGTCAGTGGCATTTGGATTCCCAGACGCTGCTCTGTCTATCAATGCCAACTTCCAGGCCCACTGAGAATGGAGTGAGCACATCTGTGGGCTCGATTTGGCTTGTCTCCTTCTCACCGACCCTCTGCAGAGTTACAGCGAAGGAGCAGGACAATTTTGGACAGCTTTCAGCCAGCCTGTGCCGATGTCTTTCAGGTTGATGCTGAGGCCTACCTTGCAAAACTGTAGGTACAATGGAGGAAGCAATGAGGTCTCCCTCTCCTCCTTCAAATTAGCTACCTTCACAGCTATATAGAACAGTCAGCGATGCCTATTGGATGTAGATTCATAGAATCATAGAGTTGGAAGAGACCACAAGGGCCATCCAGTCCAACCCCCTGCCAAGCAGGAAACACCATCAAAGCATTCCTGACAGGTGGCTGTCAAGCCTCTGCTTAAAGACCTCCAAAGAAGGAGACTCCACCACACTCCTTGGCAGCAAATTCCACTGTCAAACAGCTCTTACTGTCAGGAAGTTCTTCCTAATGTTAAGTGGAATCTTCTTTCTTGTAGTTTGAATCCATTGCTCCGTGTCCTCTTCTCAGGAGCAGCAGAAAACAACCTTTCTCCTTCCTCTATATGACATCCTTTTATATATTTGAACATGGCTATCATATCACCCCTTAACCTTCTCTTCTCCAGGCTAAACATACCCAGCTCCCTAAGCCGTTCCTCATAAGGCATCGTTTCCAGGTCTTTGACCATGTAAGGTAAAGGTAAAGGTAAAGGACCCCTGATAGTTAAGTCCAGTCATGAACGACTCTGGGGTTGCGGCGCTCATCTCGATTTACAGATAAGATAAGATAAGATAAGATAAGATAAGATAAGATAAGATAAGATAAGATAAGATAAGATAAGATAAGATAAGATAAATTGTCATTGTCCCCTTGCGGGAACAACGAAATTACTTGGTTGCTCTATCCACTCAGATAAGGCACTCCACATAAATTTAAAATAACTATAAAACACTAATTAAAACAGTACAATACAATATAACAAGTAAAATAAAATGACTTCAAAGTCCAGACTTTCCATTCAAGGCCGAAATTGCTCTGGAGAAGAAGCTGTTTGTTCATTGTCCTGTATCTCTGTCCCGATGGCAGGAGCTCGAAGAAACAGTGACCAGGGTGTGATGGATCTCCTACTATGTCCAGTGCCTTTCTGTGGCACCTGGTGGTATAAATTTGCTCTAAGGTGGCGAGTGAGCTGGCGTTTGTCCGCAGACAGCTTCCGGGTCATGTGGCCAGCATGACTAAGCCACTTCTGGTGAAACCAGAGCAGTGCACAGAAACGCCGTTTACCTTCCCGCCGGAGCGGTACCTATTTATCTACTTGCACTTTGACGTGGTTTCGAACTGCTAGGTTGGCAGGAGCTGGGACCGAGTAACGGGAGCTCACCCCGTCGCGGGGATTCGAACCGGCGACCTTCTGATCGGCAAGCCCTAGGCTCAGTGGTTTAGACCACAGCGCCACCCGCATCGCCTATTGGATGTGCAAAGCTGCAAATGCTGGGATATGGCATATACGCTGGATAGGACCCCAAATCTTCCACAAGCATCTCAAGAAATTTGGGATAAGTAACATCAAACTGCTTGAACAAAAACTATCGCTGTAATACACAGCCTTTTATTCTTGGTACTCCTTGTGCTTCTGATGGTTTCAGTTACAGCTTAATGTCTCCGTATATCTTGCAAGTCATGTGCACAACATCTCATGTTCTCTTCATTTCTTACGACAGTACTCTCCCCTTACCTGTCTGTATCTTATTGCAAGTATCAGGAATTTTATTTCATTTTTTAAAAAAGGAAAACTGAAAAAAGAAGAAAATTATGGGAAGATACAGCAATGGAAACTGAAGTAATAACTGACTGCACTGTTCCCACGTAACTAATTTTACCATTTAGCTACAGCAAAGAAACTGAATTAACTGAGGCAGGGAATTAATGCAACACCTTTCAACTGCTGCCAGAATTATTATTTGTCAAGACTGGGGGAGGGATAAGAAGACCATACACGACAGAATGGATAACTAAAACCTGGGACATAGGAAGCTTACATGCATAGTGAGAACCACAGAGGGAAGACAAGCAAGTAATGATTTCATCGAGAAATGGGGCCTTTTTTAAAAACATGCAGGAGGATATAAAATACAGATAATGTATTTTGTGTTATTTGGAACCCTGTGATATTTATTTATTATGTTTGATTTTCGGTACAGAAACCTGTTCCTATATGTTTAGTTCTATATAAAAAGGTAAAGGTAAAGGACCCCTGACTCTGGGGTTGCGATGCTCATCTCGCTTTACAGCCCGAGGGAGCTGGCATTTGTCCGCAGACAGCTTCCGGGTCATGTGGCCAGCATGACTAAGCCGCTTCTGGCGAAACCAGAGCAGCGCACAGAAGCGCCGTTTACCTTCCCGCCAGAGCGGTACCTATTTATCTAATTGCACTTTGATGTGCTTTCGAACTGCTAGGTGGGCAGGAGCTGGGACCGAGCAACGGGAGCTCACCCCCAGGACCGTCTTAAGCATATCAGGCGCCGTGGTGCAAAGCTCCCTCCGACGCCCCCCCCCCCATTTCCCAGAGTTGTCGACCTTTTTTTTAGGGAGGATGGCACTGCCGGTGGGGCTAGAGGAGGCGGGCAGCGTCTGGAGGGCAGCTCCTCTGGCAGGGAAGAGGCAGAGGCTGGACGTGGCGCCTGCTGGCTCAGCTGGCTGCTCCGTGCTGTGGTGGCCACGGCAGATGGAGGCTCCGGGTGCAGGCAGCATGGCAGAGGCGGGCGAGGGTGGTGAGCTGATGCCAGGAGGTGCCGCGTCCAACCCCCGCCTCTTCCCTGGCGCCCTTCAGAACTTGGCGCCCTGGCTCCCCGCGCCACTAGCCGCTATGGGTAAGACACCCCTGCTCACCCCATTGCGGGGATTCGAACTGCCTACCTTCTGATCGGCAAGCCCAAGAGGCTCAGTGGTTTAGACCACAGAGCCACCCGCGTCCCTAGTTCTATATACCCCCTACTAAATTTTATTTAGCATCGGTTATTATACTTCCTTATGTTCCATTAGAGAGAAGGAGGGGAACTCTGGCAGAGGACAGCCAGCAAGCTGACTCTGTTCTGCTCTGGGTCCCATCCTCAAAATGAATCTGGTTGTCTCCCTGTGACCTTTGCTTCTTAATAACCTGCTTCAACCACCACATCAGTCATCTTGCCCTTCTCGCCACCTTTGCAGTGGAAACATGGATTTTTCTCCTTCCTGGTGTAATGATAACATGAGAAATATTTCTTCGACGCTGGGGAAATGACCAAGGAGAGGACCGTCACTTCAGGCCAAACCCTGGGAACCAGGAACGTGCCTTAGAATCTTAGAATCATAGATCTGGTCCGGCCGCCTGCAACGCATAGCTGTCAACTTTCGGATTTGAAAATAAGGGATTTTCCCCAACTTTCGGATTTGAAAATAAGGGATGCCACCAGGGTGCTGCAATAGCACCAAGTAGCCTCGCCACCCTGCGCTCCAGAGGCTGTGTGCAAATGGGTGAGCGAAAGAGCAAGCGCATAGATGGCAGGCAGGCTGGCTGTCTGGTTGGGCGTGAGGGTCTGGCTGCACAAGGCATGCAAGCTCCGCCCCCAGTCGGTCTCAGACTCCTTATTGGCAGCCCAGCAACGCAGCTGAGGAGCCTCCCTGGCCGGCAGGGAGGGAGAGGAGCTGCTTCCTTTGAAATCCGGGAAATTTAAGGGATATCAACAATCCGGGATAGCAGCGGGAAACGGCATTGGAATAATGGAGTTTCCTGCAAAAAAGGGAGGGTTGACATCTATGGAAATGACCAAGGAGAGGACCGTCACTTCAGGCCAAAGCCTGGGAACCAGGAACATGCCTTAGAATCTTAGAATCATAGATCTGGTCCGGCTGCCTGCAACGCAGGAGTTGCAGGTAAAGCATCCATGACAGATGGCCACCCAACCTCTGCTGAGAAACCTCCAAGGAAGATTTTGAATTAAGGCCTTGCATTAAGTCATTCCACAAAGAGAGAGAGCAAGGAGCGAAGGAGGTCTCCCTCCTCTCCAGTATGCCCACTTGCCCCACCGATGAGCAGAAAGCATGGCCCAACTCTGCTCCAGCCTCAGGGGGAAATGTCCCATGTTTCCTGTATGTGTGTGTCTCAAGTTAGACAAGGCGGGTATTCCCCTCCATACCTTCCAACATTTCTCCAATGAAAATAGAGACGTCCCATTCCATAATGATAATTTTTAGTATTTATACCCCACCCAATTGACTGGGTTGTCTCAGCCCCTCTGAGCAGCTTCCAACATATATAGAAACATCATTAAACATTAAACATTAAAACAATTCCCTATACAGGATTGCCTTCAGACGGCTCGGGGGTTGGACAACGCCATACCCCCCAACATTTCTCCGATGAGAATAGGGGTACATTCCAGGATCAAATCAGAAACTGGGACAGCTTCTCTAAATCGGGGATGTCCCTGGAAAATAGGGACACTTGGAGGGTCTGCCCTTCCATAGGGATGGCATTCTCTGTCCATCTCAGCAATGGCAGAACAGCCTGCCTCTTGGGGATCAAGGGCAAGACAGACAGGGGTAAAATCGGCATATCTGGGCCTCGGGTATATGCTTCAATGAAATCTAACTCTGTGGGCTTTCTCAACATGTAAAGGTAAAGGTACGACTAGGTCTAGTCGTGGACAACTCTGGGGTTGCGGCGCTCATCTCGCTATATAGGCCAAGGGAGCCGGTGTTTGCCCACAGACAGCTTCCGGGTCATGTGGCCAGCATGACTAAGCCGCTTCTGGCAAACCAAAGCAGCGCACAGAAACAGTTTACCTTCCCGCCGGAGTGGTACCTATTGATCTACTTGCACTTTGACGTGCTTTCGAACTGCTAGGTGGGCAGGAGCTGGGACTGAGCAACGGGAGCTCACCCCATTGCAGGGATTTGAACTGCCAACCTTCTGATTGGCAAGCCCTAGGCTCTGTGGTTTAGACCACAGCACCACCCGAGTCCCTTCTCCACATGTAGATTTGTGCAAATTCTGGTTATGCCTCTGACATTCATCACTTATTGGCTTCCAGCAGCAGGAAAACAGGCCATGTGCTACCACAATCCACCACAAAGTTAAGGGTGCTGTGTTGCACAGTGGTTAGAGTGTCAGACTAGGACTTGGGAGATCAGGGCTTGAATCTCTACTCAGTCATGAAACTCACTGGGTGACTCACTCAGCAAGGCTGCTGTGAGGATAAAATTAGGAGGGGAGAACCATGTACAGACCCTTGAGCTCCTTGGAGTAAAAAGGGCAGGGTATCATTGAAATAACTAAATAAATTACAATCCAAGGGTTTAAGTGATGTCAAACCCATGTCAGTTGCGTGGCCAGACCATAAAAGGTGAAAATAACAGGACGTCACCCAGTGACTGGAGGGCACCAGAATAACCAAAAAGCTCATTTGCGCTTGTGTGTGACTTCCCTATGTAACTGTACAGTGGTACCCCGCAAGACGAATGCCTCTCAAGACGAAAAACTCGCTAGACGAAAGAGTTTTTCGTTTTTGAAGTCGCTTCGCATGACGAATTTCCCTATGGGCTTGCTTCGCGAGACGAAAACGTCTTGCGAGTTCCCAATGCATTCCTATGGGAAACCGCGCCTCAATGCATTCCTATGGGGAACCGCGCTTCGCAGGACCGTGCTTCGCAAGACGACAAAACTCGCAAAACGACAAAACTCGCAGAACGAATTAATTTCGTCTTGCGAGGCACCACTGTAATAATAAATCAAGGCCTTTTTTATATATATTAAATGTTCATAAGTGTGCCAAGCAAACCAGGCCACATGTGTCTATTTCTTTGTCTCAGGAACAAAGGGGGGTTGCCCCTCCAGCTACTCAGCATCCCTCCCTCTGAGTGATAATTCCTGGCATCCTGATACCTGAGTGCCAGACAGGTAGCCATTCCAGAGATAACAAACCCAGATGAAGACAAAAGGGTGTGATTAACTTGGCTGAGAAACTGGGAAATGTAAATGCCTCTTTTGTTTCACTTGGTGGGTGTTTAGTGGAGGGCAAGAGGGGGCAGGGTCCAGGATGCTCAGATTGCTGCCACCAGACCTCCCCTTTCATGATGTAACCATGATGTATCGGGGCGGTGGTCTCAGGCTACTCCCCTCCTCTGGTGTATGCATGGTGTTTCTGGGGGGTGGTCTTGGTCCAGGGGGGGATTCAAAATGTCTATATAGGGGCGGGCGCACTTTTGTTCTAGGTTGCTCCTCCATCCAGCATGTGGGGAGAACCCTGTTGCAACAGTATTTGTTAATAAAGATCAGGCTTACTAGCCGCCTTGCTTCCCATTAGAACTCTGGTCTGGTCTCTGTCTTTTCTGCGCAGGCAGGGGTTTCAAAATAACATCCTGCCGAGGTTCAGGATTCCACCCGGAATCGAACCCTTTATCTAGATAACTCTCTTAAATTCTTACAACATAACGACGGTAAAAAGTAGAAAAATGTAAGTGGAAAAGCTGCCACAAATAAAATATTTCCCCTGATGTTTGGGGAAGCAGCCCTTGAAGGAAATTGTCTTTGACATTCTACTAAATGTCAGTTTTATGTGGGACCCAACTCTGAAGATGAATCCTCCAAACGTTAATAGGAGACATGAGCTTCCCATTAGCTGGGGCACAACGTTGCATCCTCCTGCTTCAGATGCCTTGATTGATAAAATTATTCTTTTATGGTCTAATTAATCAGAATGTCATTCTGCCTGCTGGAATTTGTTCAGGGAGTGCCAAGGTTCACTCAGCTGCAGGAGGAGGAGGAGGGGTGGGACTTCCTCTGCAAAGGGGGCAGAAGGAAGGGTAGACCCACAAAGCAGACCCAGTTGGTATGCAGGTATGCAGACACACACACACACACACACACACACACAGAGAGAGAGAGAGAGAGAGAGAGAGAGAGAGAGAACGAACAATCAGGTTTTCTGGTGCTGTTCAACTTTCTGAAAGCTCTGACTGCTAGGCTGATTTCTCTAGTTCAGGCAACAGTATTTCAGAGGAGGCATCATAGAATCCTAGAATCCTAGGAGTTGGAAGAGACCACAAGGGCCATCCAGTCCAACCCCCTGCCAAGCAGAGAAACACCATCAAAGCATTCCTGACAGGTGGCTGTCAAGCCTCTGCTTAAAAGACCTCCAAAGGAAGGAGACTCCACCACACTCCTTGGCAGCAAATTCCACTGTCAAACAGCTCTTACTGTCAGGAAGTTCTTCCTAATGTTTAGGTGGAATCTTCTTTCTTGTAGTTTGAATCCATTGCTCCGTGTCCTCTTCTCAGGAGCAGCAGAAAACAACTTTTCTCCTTCCTCTATATGACATCCTTTTACGGTATATATTTGAACATGGCTATCATATCACCCCTTAACCTTCTCTTCTCCAGGCTAAACATACCCAGCTCCCTAAGCCGTTCCTCATAAGGCATCGTTTCCAGGCCTTTGACCATTTTGGTTGCCCTCCTCTGGACATGTTCCAGCTTGTCAGTATCCATCAATATAGAATCATGGAATAGAGTCATAGAAGGAGCGTCTCCACCCCCATCGTTCTGCCTCGGACACCGAGGTCCAGTGCCGAGGGCCTTCTGGCGGTTCCCTCACTACGAGAGAGCCAAGTTACAGGGAACCAGGCAGAGGGCCTTCTCGGTAGTGGCACCCGCCCTGTGGAACGCCCTCACCACCAGATGTCAAAGAGAAAAACAACTACCAGACCTTTAGAAGACATCTGAGAGCAGCCCTGTTTAGGGAAGCTTTTAATGTTTAATAGACTATTGTATTTTTAATGTTCTGTTGGAAGCTGCCCAGAGTGGCTGGGAAACCACAGCCAGATGGGCGGGGGTATAAATAATAAATTATTAATATTATTATTATTATTATTATTATTATTATTGAATTGTAGGAGTGAAAGAGATCCCAAGGGTCATCCATAACAGCCCCCTTAAATACAGGAATCACAACTGAAGATTCATTGAAAGATGGCCACCCAATCTCTGCTAAAAAAAAACTTCCACGAAAGGAGAGTCCACCACCTTCCAAGGAGTCCATTCACTAGCAAGCAGCTCTTACTGTCAGAAGGGTTCTTCCTAATGTTTGGTCAGAATCTCCTCTCCTGCAATTCGAATCCTTGGGTTTGGTCAAGGGGAAGGAAACAAACTTGCTCCATCTTCCATGTGACAGCATTCATAGCTGTCAACTTTCGGATTTGAAAATAAGGAGATTTTTTCAAACTTTTGGATTTGAAAATAAGGGGATGCCGCAAGGGCGGTGAAATGGCACCAAATTAGCCTCACCACCCTGCGCTCCAGAGGCTGCGTGCGAACGGGTGAACGAAAGAGCGAGTGCGTAGACGGCAGGCAGGCTGTCTGTCTGGTTGGGCGTGAGGGTCTGGCTGCACAAGGCATGCAAGCTCCGCCCCCAGTCGGTCTCAGACTCCTTATTGGCAGCCGAGCAATGCAGCTGAGGAGCCTCCCTGGCCGGCAGGGAGGGAGAGGAGCTGCTTCCTTTGAAATCTGGGAAATTTAAGGGATATCAACAATCTGGGATAGCAGCGGGAAACGGCATTGGAATAAGGGAGTTTCCCACAAAAAAAGGGAGGGTTGACAGCTATGAGCATTCCAGGTATTTGAAGAAGGCTTTCCTATCACCTCTCAGTCTTCTCTTATCCAGGATAAATACTGTTCTTCCCCCCGTCCTCGTTTAATCCCCACAACAATCCTGTGAGGTAGGTTAGGCTGAGAGGAAGTGGTCTTCTCCAGGTCCTAGCCCAACGCTCTAACCACTACACCACACTTGCATTAAAAGAGACAGCCAGAGGTCATCCAGCCATGTCAAGCACTGGACAGTCTCCCCTGGAGTGCCTTTTTGGGGGTGTCTCTTGAGCAGAGGTGCCCCAAGACAAGATGATGCCTCATTTCTCATGTTCAGAAGCGCAGACTGGCGTCAGAGCTGACTCAAACCTCAGTGCGGGCAGCAGGATAGCAGCATCCTCGAGTGCACCTGGGGGCTACTGGCTAGTTTAGGGGGAGCAAGGTGTGGGAATGTTCAGGGATGCAGGAGAGGATATATTGTTTATTATACCTTATTCCCACTTGTGTAAACAAATTCAACAATATCAGCGGAGTTTACATTCTCCTTTTTAAAGTCACACAATGGATGGGAGGCGTTGCTTAGGTTCGCTAAAACCTCTATAATAATAATGTCCTGGTATTTCCCCCTTATTCCCCCTTAAAAGATAAGACACAACACAGTCTTCTATAAAAGCATAACAAGAGTTTACTTACAGACATCTGTTCACATAGTATCCCAGAAGGCAGGCTTAGAAAAGTTACATACATTAGGAGACTATTCCATAAGGGAGATACAGTCATACCCCGGGTTGCGCATGTAATTCGTTCCGGGGTGCCGTTTGCACCCCGAACGGTGCGCAACTCGGGCGGCGCTTTTGCGCATGCGCAAGAGCCCGCGAGAGCCCGCGAGAGCCCATGATCTTGAGCTTCTGCGCATGCGCGAACTGCGCAGAACGCTTCTGCGCATCCATGGACTGCGTGGACATGCGCAGAAGCGTCCACGCTCCGTTTGCGCTCCGTGTTACACTTCCGGGTTTGCGGAGTGCGCAACCCGAGCATACGGGGTGTTCGCAACCCAGGGTATGACTGTAGTTCCTTCTCCTCTCTTGGCAAGAGAGCATCTTTAGCTAAGCAGATGTTGCTTGCTTGAAGAGTGAAGTCAAAAGGGGGGGGAGGTGGCGTCTGGCCCCTGTGCTTTTGTTTTACCTGCACAGGTGAGGCCACACCCACCTCCAGTCACATGCAGAGGAATTCTGTCCCAGCCCAGGAGAAACAGGAAGTTCCGACTGGCTGGTCCAAACATCCCCTTCTATGTCCACTCTAGGGATGTTGTACTTGACTGCTCCCATGTTTCACACCCCACACAGGGCACCAGGGGCGTCTTAGCTATAGAGGCTAGTGGTGAGGGGAAGCACGGCGCCACATTCTGGAGGGCGCCAGGGAAGGTCTGGGGGTCAGGTCGGCGGCTCGGTAGGGGCGGCAGCCTGCCTTGTGAAAAATGTGAGTGCGGCCCTGTAGTGGAGTCTTTGTTCCACGTTGGACTGCTGCCCGGAGCAGTCATAAATCTTCTTAACGAGCCCTTGGCTCCGCAATGGCGTCCAGCCACGCTTCCTCTGCGCAGGCTGCTCCCTCAGCCGTGCTGGACTCAGCAGAATCACGCAGCGTCAGTATGGCAAAATGAGGTCTGCTTCTTCAGTGTCTGAAATAACTCAGCTCCACACTGTTGCTTCTAAACTAGCATTTCTTTATTAAAGCATAAACAAAAACCTGAGGAGTCAAACTCCATTCTGACTAGAAAACACAACATGCCTGCTGCCAGGGGAAAGGCAGGTGGAGGCGATTGGCGGCTGCAAGCCGGGCATGCAGCGATCAACCTCCATCCCCCCTCCCTCCATCCGTCCCTCTCCGGCTGGTGAGCGCGCCCTGCCCCTCCTGTCGGTGCCGGAATTGGTCACCGGAGCACTTCTCCAGCCTGCCACTGCGCAGGACTGGAGGAGGCCGCGGGGCGGCAGGGAAGGCAGGAGGAAGTGATCGCCGGCGGCGAGCCGGGCGTGCAGCGATCAGCCTCCATCCCTCCCTCCCCCGTCCGTCCCTCTCTGGCTAGTGTGCACACCCCGCCCGGGAGGTGGGCGCGATCCCCGGCAGCTGTTCCTCCTCTCGGTTGCTGCTGCCCGCCCGGAGGGAAAGATGGGCATGGGGCGCGCCGGAGGGATCCTTGCACCAGGGCGCCAGATAGGCTTAAGATGGCCCTGCAGGATGAAGTTATGAAGGACATCTCTCTGCAGAGAAATAAAAAAGTGTGGTACAGGACTTTTACTGACTGTTGGAGCTGGACTGACGTAAGGGTTGGGGTGGGTTGAAAAGGATATATTGTAATTTGGGTTTTTTTTCTGGCTTTAAGGAATATGATGTACGGACTGGGATACTGGCATTAAGGATTATATGTTAAAAGGGGGGGAGAATCAGGAATTAAGTAGGGAGAAATTTAGCTAAAAGTTTCGAGACCACAGGGAGGTAAGGGTGCAAAAAGTACAAAATTAGGAGTTTTAATTTAGGTTGTAATAGGGAATTTGGATAAGGCTATAGGAAAAGATCAGAAGTACTATGATGCTGAGGTTTGGAAAAAGGGGTTGTATTAAGTAAAATGAAGTTTTTATTTTTTTGCTGGATTATGAATTATTGTATATCTTTTTGGATTATTTTAAAGTTAGGAGTATGAAAACTGTTAGAGAGGATAGATAATGAAATCAACAGAGAGGGACTTGAGGAAGTCAATCAAAATATGAAATTGAGGAAGAAGGAATGCCTGGCCCTAGATTTGGGCCAGGCCCAAGCAATGATGTTAAACACTGTCAGTAAGGTTAAATGTACAATGATTATGACTACCCTTGTGAGAGAGGGGGATATATGTGGCTTCCCACAGTGAGAGGGGGGAAGTATGGAAATTTAACCGTCATGTTATGTGCTTAAAAAATTGTAAAAAATCAATAACATTTTTGATTGAAGAAAAAAAACAAGATGGCCCTGCAGGGCACTACCCCCTCCGCACTCCAACAAGGGGGAACAGCCAAGGAGACAGTGCTGCTGTTGCCCCACAGCTTCTGCCACCTGAGGCAGGTGCCACCCTCTGCCCAATAGTCAGGCCAGCCCTCTGCTTGAGTGCTGCTGGGCTGGGAGCTGAGTCTTCCCCCTGCATCTTTCTAAGAGCCTCCTCAACTCCATTCTCCACTTTGCCCAGAAACACAGGACCCCAAAAGTACCCTCAAGGCACAAGGGGACCGAGGTATAATAAAACAGCAAGCGCCCTCATTTCCTTTCAATAGAACTTTCTTAAAGTATTCCGAAACACTATAAACAAGCCAAGCCACCCATCCGGCTAAGTGCGCTGGGATTAGATGTGGGGAGAAATGGCCATTATTACCACTGGCTAATGGTCCCTATTTTGTTTACACTTTCCACTTTCCCCTCTAATAGCTGCTCCAGGTCTCCCTGTCATTTTTCTCCCCTCATTGCTACTGCTGGCAATTACTCCCCAAGTATTTGCATTTAATGATAATGCCAGGGTCCTGTTTGCCAGGCGCTCTCTGAATGTGCATGCGTGGCTCTAACTAGGAATGCCGTGATTGGGAAGTGGAAAGAAGGAAGAGGGGGGTGAAGCCAAAGTCCCTTCCTGGCAACACCTAGAAACTGAAAAGCCCTTTTGGCTGCAATTGAAATTTGAATTTCAGCAGTAAATCTGAACTGAGATTTTGTACGTGTTATGCAAACAAGGAACCAGCAAATGTAGCTTTTCAGATATGTGGTAGACTGGGGGGGGGGAAGGCAGATATAATAATAAATAATAATAATAATTTATTATTATTTGTACCCCCACCCATCTGGCCGGGTTTCCCCAGCCACTCTGGGCGACGGTTCGAATCCCCACAATGGGGTGAGCTCCCGTTGCTCGGTCCCAGCTCCTGCCAACCTAGCAGTTCGAAAGCACATCAAAGTGCAAGTAGATAAATAGGTACCGCTCTGGCGGGAAGGTAAACGGTGTTTCTGTGCGCTGCTCTGGTTCGCCAGAAGCGGCTTAGTCATGCTGGCCACATGACCCGGAAGCTGTCTGCGGACAAACGCCGGCTCCTTCGGCCTATAGAGCGAGATGAGCGCGCAACCCCAGAGTCGTCTGCGACTGGACCTGACGGTCAGGGGTACCTTTACCTTTATTAGTCATGATGGTTGTTTCCTACCTAGTAGAGTTATTTGGTTGGTCACTGTGTGAACAGGATGCTGGACTAGATGGGCCTTTGATCTGATCCAGTATCTTAAGCTGAGGGATAGCTCGATCAGTAGAGCATAAGACTCTGAACCTCAGGATCATGGGTTTGAGCCCCAAGTTGGTCAAAAGAATCCTGCATTGCAGGGGTTTGGACTAGATGACCCTCGTGGTCCTTTCCAACTATAAAGTCCTATTTCTCCCAGCCGGAACCAGTTATGAGCTTTGGCATCAGAAGCCAATAGCAACTTTGTCCAAGAGCTGAGTATGTTCTGAGTGAGCTGCTGCCCCATGATGGTTGTGTTGGCTTGTTAGCAGAACAAGGAGACACAGCAGACTCCTCCGTTGCTCATGGGGCTTTTGCTCTGCCCCTCCTCTCTGGCCTCTTTGTGTCTCAGAGCTTCTGTCCTCTCTATTTGCTCTGAACATCCAGACAGATCAGATTTACAGCCTGAAGGCTCAAAACCTTTCAAAGGTCAGCGTAGCTTCCGCTTGCTTAATGTGAGAAAAGCCAAGGGCAGTCCTCAGACACATCATCCCCTGTGCTGTCCATCACAGATCCAGAGAGGACACGGGCATGGGACTCCCATCCCAAGAGATTGCCAACCTGCACATTCCCCAAAAGGATATTATTGTCTCCGGTCGAATAGAGCAGAGGTGCTGGGGAGGAGATCTCCAGACTCTCAAAAGTCTTCTCTTCTGCTGCTCTTTGCAACTGCAATGAACCTACAGAAAGCCGCATGAGATTCCAGAATTTGGGAAGGGGGATTTTCCAGATC